>JAZBGY010001895.1:0-15625 GCA_037414755.1 Lydus trimaculatus
TCGCATTCGTTTGCATTCGTTCTCGTTCGTTCGCATTCGTTCGTTAGGTTTGGACGCGGCTTTATATTCCTAGATGAAATGTCTCAAACTGTATACTCTGTCTAGATCGATTCGGCCGGTTTGACTCCGATACAAGTAAAATTCATCAAGTTGAAGTAGCCAGTATATACAATTTCAGATTTATAAATGAGATTATTTGAGTTGATTTGTACGTATTTATAGACGGACGCGACTTGTCGGTTTACATAAACTTTTACGTTCATTTTCTTCTTTATCTTTCTGCTTAAATTCCCATTTGATTGACGATCAAACTATAAGGTGAATGCGTCTCTTTGTTCAACGCTATTTAATGTAACAACGTTAAAAAAGATTAATACTTTTGCGTTTTCTTTTTTTAAAAAAGAGCACGATCTTTTATTTCAAGACGGCACCAGTATCATCAATCAAACAAAAATTCTTTCATCGAAAGGATGAATAGGGAAAACAAGTTGAATTAGCTAAATGTCATCGAATTTAACGATAAACTGTGTGTCCCGCATTTCGCGTATTAACACGTTTTGATTAATACGCCCAAAATCCAGTTTCTCGTATTTATTTATTTTTAATACTTGAATATGTAGATGGTAATTATTTTTTTTTTACTTCTTTCATCTCAATAAAACCGGTGGAAAGTTGTTGATTTATCAACTGACGACAATATTAGGTGTGTGTTGCTGTTTTACAGCGGCTCGCTTTTTATTTTTATAATAATTGTTCTAAAAGATAAAAACAACAACAACAACAACGCATTTAACTTATCTTTAAGTATCTTTTAGCCTTAGATAGCACAAAATAAATCTTACAGTTTTATACAAGGTTTAAATAGTCGGTATCAATACAAATATCGTTTGATAGTTCTCCATTTTCAGTGACTGACAATAACCACGACAAGAACAACTACAGCAACAACAACACAAAAAAACAACAAACACTTGATTTAGTAATTACGAAAACTGTACACAGTTTTTTTTTGTGTTGCTCTCGAAAAGGATAAAAGTGGATATCATCCACAAGATCAATTAAAATATGGAGAAAAGCAGAGAATAATGGATTAACTGACAATGAGTTAAAGATGCCGCAATTTAACTGAATCATCGTCTGAAATATAATCGAAATTGCTACAATAAACTGAACACATAAAGATTTTTGGTGATTATAGTGAAACAAATCTAACCTGATCTTTGATCTGCTGATACACTAAACTAGGTATTTGGATAAAGATCTAGTTAGTTTTAAATCTAAGTCGGTCAAGTCGAATTGAGTTCGCTATATAAGGAAATTTGATTTATTTTGTAAACTTTAATAAGATGTCTCTTCCTAGAATTACTATGACGGTTGTATTCAAATTAATTATAATGGTTTAGGCGTATCTGAGTCGTGGAGGACTATAACTTTCAAAAATCGTAATCGATCTGCCGGATTAAAAGACATCTCGTCGAGCAGCGGTGGCCTGGAGCGGAAGTCCCCGTTCGGCGCCCTTTCGAATCAATTATAATTCAGATTTTGTTAAATAATGAACAAGTTGAAAATGCTGCTTTTCACAATTCGATTTTTGCGCCTAGAACGACCGCTCTACTCGCTCTACCGCAGGGCCGGCTCTGCGTCGAGGCATAACTGTAGACACCCCCATATTCCATTGTATCCTGTGTATAATTTGACCCTTTGACTTTACAACAAGGTGTCACTTGTTACTATCTATTGACTAGGCGCTGAATTACAGCTGTTTTCCCTAATTTCCAAACATCTCAGCTGTATAGTGACACTAAGGACTGTATTGAGACTAATCTTGGAATCTCCATATTTCTAGTTGAATTATCGTCTGTTTTGATTTGATCAGCGTGACTTTATAACAGTAAAGGCGACAATAATTGACGAACTTGACTGTATTTTAACAGAATACGAATTGTTGATTTTGGAGGCTTTCTTTTATCATTCGTCGACGACTGTGACTGGAAATATACACACGGTTTTTGTGTTTATGACAAAAAAAAAAACAGTAAACGGATTTTACAAGGATATAAAAGGGTTATTACAAAAAAATCTATCTCTGAAAGGGTGACTCTCAGAGAGAGAAAAAAACCATGGAAATAAATCTATAGATGCGTTCGTTTTGACTCCGGTTAAAAAACTACAGTTAATATAAAACTATATGTGTTCTATTGCCGTTTGTAGAGATGTAGATTTAACGAATAGTGCAACATTAGTGTCTAATTAATGATAAATCGGACGATGATCTTACCTAAAACCAACAATTTAAATAGAAAGTTAGACTCCAGAAGATCGCATCTTCTTATATACAAAACTATAATAAATTTAATGGATTATCTACATATGAAATTTATCTCAATATAACGGACAACTTCATCGCAACATATTACAAACTTAAAATAAAATACGATCGTCTAAAAGCCTATGAGAATGAATCAATTTTTTGTTGTTGTTGTTGTATGGGTGGAAGCACCACCGACTACCCTTAATATGTCATTCCCGATTATCAATTGTGTAAATTCCGGAATTTCCCACCGGAAAAAGAGCAAGGCTAAAATTAAATAGTTATAACGAAAATCGATAAACAACACTTTAATCGATTGTTAATTGTTGACGATCGAAAAAAAACTATAAAGAAGTTGTAACAAGTAATTAGACCCAGGAGACTTAAACTAGTTCTATTTGAAAACAACAACAACAACAAAATAATGATAAAACAAACATCTTCTTTAGCGTAAAAACAATTTCTTAATGTAAATGTATGAAATTTCCATTCAATTTATTAAAATGGATCCAACTAATTTTGACACTTTATAAACAAACAAACTGATTTTTCAAGACATCTCTTTCAACACACTGTAAATAATTGTAAGTTGTGTGTATGTATATGTGGAATTTGCAATTTTAATTAGGTATTTTTAGACGAATTTCAACACATTTTGAACTTTATTATTTCATCTCGTAACACGATTATTTGCCATATTTCAATCGACACAATTAAACACAAATTTAGTGAAATCCTATCGCAGAAATCATGAAAAATCTGATTTAATTAATTAGGAATATGAAACTTTCCATTTTCTGACAGATGGAACAGCGACCATAAATTATATAAAAAAAATTTTTTAGTTCATTTTTTTATTTTTTGATTTACAACATCGTATCTTGAAGATAGAAAATTATAATTTTGATAAGATCTCGAGACAGATTTTCAAAATAATTGAAATATTCCAACCGTGTCATTAAATGCAAAAATTGTAATTTAATTAATTAATTAATTAATCAACTAATTAGTTGTAAATTTGCTAATAATTAATTGGAATAAATAAACAAATAAATACGTCGAACTTAAATATCAACGATATCTCCCATATAATCGGTGATAAAAAATGAAATTTCAACAAATAATAAACAATTTATCATAGAGATTTAACTAATTGCTGTTCTAAATCAAATATTAAGCAATTTTACCATATTAGAGAGAATTAAAAGTATAAAAAAAATAACAAATTACGACCTTTGTCAACAGTTCCCAATTTTTAAAAGCATCACCTGAATTATCCACAATTACAAAAAAAATTTTAAAAATTATCACAAATTTGAAATAATCATTCCCGCTTATTGATGATAACACACGTGGTTATTGTTTGGTAGATACGTGATATTAAAATTTGGTTTAGATATATAACCGACTACCACGATGGTGGTCGTTCAAAGACTGAACCGTCGCAGACTAGTGGAGAAGTCGTCGTCGTCGACGTCGTCGTCGTTTGTTGTTGTTGTTGTTCTTGCTATTGTTGATCATACTTATAAATGCGCTATTATACCGAAAACGAAGAAGAAGAAGAAACAACAATACCAACAGAATCTCTTGTTATTCTTGTTTTAAAACCGTAATAATTATCTTAAAAATTTAATTAAAATCTCCGTTATCAGATGCTCTTGTATAACAATCCAAACAACAGCTTCATTAAAATGTGTAAGATAACAGAAGCTGATTATATTGATGATCACAATCACCTAATAAAATATAGAAATGATACTTTAAATATCATGTAGGCAGTAAAATATTCAAATGAATCAAGACTAGGCGGTACCATTTATCGTATCTATTAATCCTAATACATAATCTAACCGGTTATTCACTTTTTTCTGATTTTTAATGAATGAGTTTATCGTTATAATCGTGGATTCTTTTCGTTCCTCTTTCTATCCACAATTCTACATTTCGTTATCGATCTTTTTAAAAGACGATCAATTAAGAATTTATCGTGGAACCAAGTAGCTCAGAGGTAGATGTTGAGATAGTGTCAAAGCTGGACCTATTCTGTCAAGTTAATTTTTAGATTTACATATAGTCCTATATATAAATTAGTAATTGTAGGATAACCGGTTTTGTGATAATAATGAAGATTCAATTTTTTGGTAGTGATTGCAAGAGGAATCCATGCAAACGTTCTAGGTAAAGATCGAGATTCAATCGTACCGTCACTAACAAGATGAAATACTTCATTGAAACCAAATTCAATATGTGCGGAAGAACCAGGTAGTAAGCCTTTGAGATTCTGGAGATTGTTGGAGATCCAGATCCAGAATAATAGCGTTTGGTACTGGCCGACTTGACTTCTATTCAAAAAACTCTCTAATTGTAAGCTAAATTTGAAGAAAATTAGTTGAACTAGATTTATTTTTATTTTGTGTATGCGGGTAATGGAAGATTAGAACTCATTTATGTCTCAGCAATCGAATCTTTCAATCAATCTCCCTTGTTTTCCCTAATAATCCTAAATCACAGCTTATCATCGATAGGAAAACCATAATCTTTCTATAATGCACCTTTTATTTTGCACGATTCTCATCGAAAATGTAATAGACGATCATAGAGATATAAAACACGATAATGTTTCATTTTTGTTGGATTTCCAAACCAGATAGTAGTTGCAGTGTTAGTAGACGAAATATCAAGGAACGAACAAAAAAAAAATGTATGTATGAAGAAGCTATTCGAACGGACGACGTCTTTATGGCTTATCGGTGCAATATCGTTTCGTTATTGCATTTTAGGCGTATTTGTTCAAGTTATAATAATAGAATGATCAAAAATGGAATTTAAACAATATCAGAAATAATAGTCTAATTAATTTCAACCTAGATTTATTTTTATCTAAACAATCCCGGCTTTTCTACTATAATATACAATATTTTAGGAATTCCCTTCTTTTCTATCCCTTCGTTCGTCTTTATTCTAGTTATATATCATCTATTGTTCATGTAAATGTCTAGAGAAAGTTTTCTGCTTATCCAATAATTCTATTCGTTCCATTCACTCCTATCTTGATTTTATGCAATGTATATTTACTTTATTATTATTATTATTATAGATGAGAGTTGAAGGAAGAAAATCCTTGAAATCTCTCACTTAAACAACCATATCAACTTCATCACGATCAATCTCGGTTCAATCATGATGTAAAATAGTGCAAAACGAATGCATCCGCAGTTATATCTTCATTAAAACATCAATTAATTACATTCTACAGATTTTATTAACGGTAAAAATCTTGCTATACTATACTGACAATTTGAATATAGTGACATCCTGACAGAATTTAATTTGCATACATCTTTTGCAAATTCTACAAAAACCATTGACCTCTCTCTCTCTCTTTCTCTCTTTCTGGTACTCCTATTTATTTAAGTTTATCGTAAGTTTAACAAAAATCGAAAATTGTTATGTATATGTCGATAAGTTTTGCGTTCAGCTGGATCAACTATATAGCAATAGGGGCACTGTCTTTGTCTCAACTATATAGAGAGGAATATAAATGACAGTTTATGTGGATGGTAGATAAGGAATGGGGGACGAATTTCTCATACATATACGTAATGTGCAGTGTAGTAGTAGTAGTAGTAGTAGTAGTATTGCAAGGGTGAATGGAATGCTAATTTTACGATTGTTTCTCCTTCTTTGTTTGGTACCGCGCACATACATACATACATGGTTTCATAGAATACGAAAATAAAATAAATTACATACAGTTCATTTGGTATTAGATAATTCTAAAGGAAATGGGCATTGATGTTCGGTCCAATAGACTAGTAGAGCGAAACAGTTGTATGATGTTGTACAGTCCACCTAAGTATGCTAGAAGAACAGGAGCAATGCGGAGTCTTGTAAGGAGGTCAGTTTAGGGACCAACAGAAACAACTACATATGCTGATGCTGTAGTTATTGCAATATGGAAGCAGAATAACAGAAACTGATCTTCTCTTATTGCTAAAAGAAAGCTTGAGCAAAGGACAATGCAGATAGCTGCCACAAAGACGCATATTCTTCCAAATGTATACCAGACCAAAGTGCTCTAAACAAGAAGAAAAGTAGCTTCGGTATCGGAGATACAAAGCAAGACTCTATGAAATGGTAGAAGCAACTCTGTTATCTGAAGGTACACCACTTTTGAGAAAAAAAAAAGCAACTGAAAGATTGAATACTGGGTAAGTACTAGAAACTGACAGTTTTTTATATATAAAAGGTGTAAAGAGCATCTAAATCTGGTTAACACTAGAGCCTTTGGAAGAAGCAATAGACTTCCTACGCACTGAAATTATAGAAGCAGGGAGAGACTTACGCTAATAGGAATCCGATACTGGTGTGCATTAGACGCTGTCTCCAGACAAAGAGCTAAATGATGGATGGCAAAACAAGAAGAGATAACATATCGGTCAAGTGACCGTTATACGTTTTTACTGTTTTATTTATGATAGAAAATAAACAAATTTTAATAATAGATTGGGAGTTTTTAAATCGAAAATTTCTTCATTTCATAATTGTGTGTTGTTTCATTTTTTTTTTATTTTGAAAAAAACCGAAAATTCAATTACAACCATTAAGAAATTTTAATTTCATACAACTTGTCCAGATGCAGTTGTGTACACCTTAAAGCCATTTAAATTTACCAACTTGTCGACGAACCCTATAATTATTCAATTATTCTTATAAATTTGTACTGTATACAGATTAAAATGCCAGTCACACGTAAAAATACCACATCATAACACGTTTCAACGAACCTTTTTGCCTAATTCTAGATTGATTTTCAATTGGCGGCAATCAATTTCATATAAAAAAGACGATATCCAGCTTTACTGCGGTTGCTGTGAAGAGGTTGTTCTCAAAGACTAAACACATAATTGACTCGATTATGAATATCTTTATGTTGAATGAAATGTTATAAAGCTGCCAGATGAAAGTGGAAACATCCTCTACGATAAAAACACATTCGTAGTGAAACTTTTTCATATTTTTGCTAATTTTAACTTATAATAATTATAATAAAATACAAAAAAAAGCATGTTGTCATGTCGTGCTACTTAACCGAAATAAACTTAAAAATTTATTATAACAGAAAAAAAGAATTAATTAATCGAATTTCATCACTCCTATATATGTAGAATTTGTTAATCAATATATCTACAACACATCAAAAACTGTATATGTTGTTGAGATTATAAATTTTATCATCACAAAACCGACTGACTGGTAATATAATTTATGCCTTTTTGATCATAAGTATTATGGTATTTATTGTGTTCTTTTTGAAAGGTTAAAATGGACAACGATTTATGGTTGTCAAACTGCCAACAGTTAATTTTCGGAAAAAAAAAGGAATCAAATAACAACAACAACTGATAAACATCATTGTAAAAGTGAAAACTGGATTGTTGCATTATCACGTTGGAAATGTAAAATCATTTTATTATCGTATGACAAAAGATAACGAAAGTTGTTGTTGTTGTTGAACTTTCAACTGAAACACAATACAAGCTTCACAGTTTTGTGTCAATGGATAATTTGTTTATTAATATTGGAACTAATATAAAGATTCCGGTTGAATCAGAGGATTTGAGGGTTGTTTGAATGGTTTGAATCAATTTCTACAAATGCATACATTTATGATAAAGTTTTCTTTCAAAGATTGCAAATTTGTTTGTTTTCGATTATTATTTTTGGGATTCTAACAAACATGGTCATTATTCTATATAGGTCAACTGCAGAGAACTAGTAGTAATAAGTGGGAGATTTTAGTGGAACATTGGACTTTGTTGTTATCACCAAACAGTTATTAAACAGAAAAGTTTACATTATAGCTTTCTGTTTGTTCATAGACCTACTAAGGTTTGCTGACCTCAATCGAGCTTAGATGCAAATGCAACGGCTGCATGTCATGAAATTTTTAAATAAATACAGTAAGTGTCCAAGGATGTTCATAGAAAAAAAAAGAATTCTTGCAATGAGTTCTTATGTCTGAAAAGAGATCAACCATCTCAACATCAATGAAGTAGCATACAGTAATACCAAGAATGCAATTAGCACAAAAGGCCTGTGATAAAGATGCTCTTAACATTGCCAAAATGAAAATTGTTTACGACTTCTAATGTAGAAGACCTTTACTGGAAATATCTCCCAGTAGGAGACAAATCGTCTTTATTTAAGAATGAAACAAGAGGAGTATCAACGAGGAGCAAAGTAGGAACCAACTGATTATAGTGACATTTCTTCTACCTATGTTTCATACATTTTTCAAAACGGGTTTTTGGTCGCAGGAGGGTAATAGCAAATTTGGCAATGCCACAAATCCGATCCATATTGGCCCATGATAAATGAGCTCCTTACATTGTCAAAATTGCAATTGCATATCCGACTTCAAAAAAGTAGGCTTTTATTGCCCACTATTCAATCTTTCAGTTGCTTTTTTTTTAAAAGTTCTTTGGTGTTTGCTGGTTCTCTCTCTATTTATTTCCTCTTGGTGGTGTACCTCCAGGTACCAGAATTGTTTTTACCATTTCATAGAGTCTTGCTTTGTATCTCCGATACCGAAGCTACTTTTCTTCTTGTTTAGAGCACTTTGGTCTGGCATACTTTTGGAAGAATATGCGTCTTTGTGGTAGCTATCTGCATTGTCCTTTGTTCAAGCTTTCTTCTAGCAGAGAGAAGAGCAGTTTCTGTTATTCTGCTTTAATTCCATATTGCAAAACGGGTTTTTGGTCGCAGGAGGGTAATAGCAAATTTGGCAATGCCACAAATCCGATCCATATTGGCCCATGATAAATGAGCTCCTTACATTGTCAAAATGGCAATTGCATATCCGACTTCAAAAAAGTAGGCTTTTTTGGCAAAAATCGGAGTCACTTAAGCTATTCATGAACAAGAACGTACTATTATTAGTCCTGCAATTCTCTCAAAATATTAGCTACCGTGTTTATTCAGGTATTAGTCGAAAAAGTCCAAAGTAAAATAGCAACAAACTGCTTGTAACGACTATTACTTGCATCTTGATTTCTTGAATTTTTCAAAAAATACGGCTGTATCGGGCAGACCCAACAAGAAGGGGTACAACTGGTACAAATTACCGGGGCCCAGGATGTTCTAAAGCCTGGAATGGCCTCCGACGTCGCTATCATTATAATGACACGATATTTTGTGGGGCTTGTGGAAGAATTGTACCGTGGCCCAGTCTCACTTTTCGGTATCGCCGAAGAAGTCTATAAAAAAGAAATTCTTGCAACCAATTTTTTGGTCGAGGCAGAGAAGGCCAAAACTCGATAAGTGTTGTCTAACGATAAAGATGATTATCAAAATGGAAATTAACTTTCTATGTTTACTGGAAGAAGAGGGTTAGTCCGATAATTCCCCAAAAGTATCAAAAATCGTCTTCAATCTGGAAAGCAACTGTTTCAATTTAAACTGATCAGTGCTCTCTCCTGGGAGCAACAATCATAAACCAGTGAGTTTACAATAAAATCAATTATCACTAGGGAAGTTTTTCAATTGACAAACAATTAAAACACCACATATAAGGTGATAGAGAAATATATAGATAACAGTATTTGATCATGTGATAATAAATAATAATACCCTAATAGGAGACTTGATTAATTAACAACAATTAGAAAAAAAACAAACTAACAACAATAACAGAAATACATAAAATAATAGATACAGAATTCTTCGTCGATTGTTTGTTTTGTTTTGTTTTTTAAATAGTCAACAGCATAAGAATGTAAAAACTCTTCTTTAAATTCGTAGAATTTCAAATTAAGGTTGAGACATCAACTTCTAATTGTGATCATTAGTGCACAATTACAGGTAGATTAATGATATTTAATATGTGTGTAGTTTTACTGTGGGAATGTAGCTGTAGACCAAAACAAAATTCGAACCTTATCAGATCCTAGTAAAGATACATTTAAAGCTTTTTCTTGTTACATTTTAAGAAGATTGATGTTGCGTAAGTTACTTAAGTATTTTCAATGGCCATTAGGTTTTCTTTTTTTTTTGCGATATGTTTTAATATTAAATTCTGGCGCCATAATAAATCGTCTATTTTCATATAAAGTTTCTACTCTGTATATTATTCTAATCAACATTTAAACGATGTGTTGGAAAATTAGGTTGTTTTGTAATTCGAAAAGACTTTACACAATAACCGAACGGAACAAAATGGATATTTTGCATTCAAATTGTTGCAATTCTACTAGTGATCCTGTTGGGTTTTACATATTAAACAGGATATCACCGTGCGAACACTCCAACCAACCAACTAACTCTACAATATATACCAAAGCTTCTTTATATAGAAAATTCACTTAAATAAAACTTGATTCGATCATGTCCTGTTTTGTTTTAAATAAAAAAGTCTTTATTCGATTTTCAACGTAAATCCTCTAATAATAGAGTGACAGTAACATTGTGACAATTCTTGTACAATTTACTTTTAATTTTAATTGGCAATTATCGTGGGTGTACATAAAGAGAAACTTGATCTGGTTTAAACAGTAAATTGTCGATTGATTTGTGTATTGTTGTTGGTTAAGATTCCGCACACATTATTTTTTCGTTGTCTTCCATTCTTTGATCGTGAAAACAGTCAAGTGTCGTAAATTTAGGAAAATTGCTCTGATATGGGATCGTTTCGTTTTGTTTTTTGACGGAATATTTAAGAATCCTATCAGAACACATTTTGGACTTTCATTTATTTATGGATCCACACAAATGAACAGTTTCAAATGTGATGAATATGACACGAAAAGCAGCCGGATTCTGTGCAAATCTCGATCTAAATTCCCATCTGCAACTGTTTTAAACTCGTCAAATAAAACAGTCGAGAAGGGTAGAACGACAGAAACTAATACTATGAAAACTACTTAAGTGCTGTTCTATCATCAATCCTGAGCGTTGTCCCCCTATTTAATCAATACTGAATGTCATGGAAATTGCAGCATCAAGTAGTTATAGGACCCCAGTTTGATGCACAGGCCTCGTAACAGAAAATGCAACATTGTCTGATCCTCATGCGTCTGTCCTAAGTTTGGTCAAGAATTCCTACCCCTTCTTGGTGTCATTGACTATACAAACTGGAAATAGAGATCGAGATCAAAATTTGTTCTGAATAATAGCAACAACAATCATATACATGTTGTGTTCAAAATAGTGCCAAAATTAGCATTTTACTGGTAGTAAAACAAACGTTAATTAGACATAAACCGTCTGATTATGACATTTGAAAAATCTGTAAGAAATTCAAATCTTGTCACACCTCATACAATTTAATGACTTGGCTGAAATCAATGTTTCATACAACATTACGAAAATATAAAAAATCTTTATAGAAACAACAAGGTTTATTTTAAATGCATTCTTTCTTCATTTAAAAATCGACAGTTTTATAAAATACAACTATTCAAACCACCCCCAAATGTATATAAAACTGTGGGTGTCGTCGAAGAATTATTGGTTTGGTCGAGGAGTTATTTGTGATTTAAATGCCCATTGTCTGCTGTTGTATAGTTGCTTTTTTCTTTGTTGTATTTTTCGTTTTTATAACAATAACTAAGATAAAAACAAATTGTAAAGTTTGACTGAAAATCGATTGGTTGACCAGTACTGAAACGATTCAATTGTATTGATATACACACGAAATTTTTGATGCAGTTTTTATCGAAATAAGAAGAATATAATAACAAGTTCGATAACCTTATTTATGTGATTAATACAGTTTTTCGTATTATAAAATACAAGTAAACAAGTCGCTTATTTTATAAGAAATACACTGATATTGGCAAATTTCTATAAAACTTCATCCATATATATGAATACATACGGAAATTCAATAGAAAAAAAACCACTACTTTAACTACGATAAAATCGGTTATTTATGCTGTAATATTGTAGGCAAACATTTCTAATTGTTTAATAATAAATTAGCAAGAATTAGGTTTATGTTGTAGATATATTAGACATGAAATAACACTTTATTGATGATCAAAATAAATTCAAACTAAAAGACGTCATCAAAAATAAGATGAAAGTGTTTGTATAGTTGATTTTTACATACTATAAAGTAGTTTCTGTTGTAATTTATTAAAGTATTAACTTGTACGAGATGTTATAAACTATACAGACTTGTAACTGTGTAGTTATTAATAATATTAGTTTTAATAACAGGCCAAATGATTATTCGAAACACATGTAATTTATTACATCCGTTCGTCTAACATAAAGTTTCAACAGACAAGACAACTATAAGTAACAGGAAGGCATAATAATCAACTTTAAGTTTAAAATAAACAAAATATTTGTTGTAAATTATCGTATAAGACGACATGTGAAAATGGTGGATGCGCCACAGAAACATTTCCCCAAAAGATTACCAAACGCTACTATTATTTCTGTTTATTTTTCAATCGAATTACGTCTCTATCGACAAAAAGAACCTGCCTAATTCGACCATTTGTCAACACGAAAGACAGCTAAAAGTTTTGTGATTCTACAAGTATGAGGTACTTCTACGTTAAAGATATTCTATCTCGTTATATCCGATTATAAATATAATAACAAGTTTTATTGAATACGATTTCAAATTTCGTAACTTTTGTTTAATATGCTGCCATCTCTTCGATTAATACAGAATCACTTATCAACCTTCTAAATTTGTCTTTCTTTAATTCTGCTAGATGACAGTATTGTTGTTTCTATATCAGCTATTCCTCGATAGATGTCACTTAATCGCAATATCGATTGTTGAATTCCTTTTTTTGTTTTTTAATTAAAATATATTGGTACCAAAATTGGCGCGAATTTCTAACTACTGTGCAATTGAACAAACATTTTTGTAATTTCCCAAATTGCGCTTGGAATTAATTTTTGGATAATAATTAAAGTCAACTTTTCTCCATACAGTCTTATTATTTTGTTGTTTTTGTTATGCAAGTTCACTTGAAATTACTGACTGGTAATTAATAAATTACCTTCCAGCTTGTATACAAAGTGATTAATAACTATCCATATGTTGACAAATTAAAAACATAAACAACAAGTAAATCTAATTAAGGTCGTTAAAGTTTCCACATTTATTTCGAATATCAAACGAATTACATGCATGACAACAACAACAAAAAAAAAGCTGCTATTTAATGATGAAAATCCTGCCATTAACAGATGCTTGATTTGTTTTGTTTTTTTCTGCAAATAAATAATAATTAACATAAAGGGGAACTATAATAGAAAACGAAAAATAGATAGATAGAAAATGATGGAAAGTATTGTTTCAGAGTGGTGTTGAAAACTGAAAGCGCTCTTCTAGATAGATACGCTGTCAAGAGATGTATTTCTTATCAACTACAAAACAAATAATAATAATAAACCAAAGTCGATAGAACAATAAATCTTCAGCGAGGAATTCACTTGAATTTCAAGTAGGACCAAAAATAACATATAATCAGTTGTATTGTTTTGTAACCTTTTAAACCTACACTTATTTCTTGTGAACCCCAAATGGCCGATAATTAAGCAATAATGGCTATATTGCAATACGCTCCTCCTCACGAAACGATGTAGATTTTATTTGGCACGGATCATGGTGAAATAATAGGAGATCCTCTTCAACCGGACACAATAAAAGTGTATTTACACTTTGCGCTTTTGTTAATCTTTGTTCAATTTACACTTGCAACTTTTCAAAATGCCAAAAGCATGTCTATGTTGGGAAAAGCATGACGCATCCTACTGTATTTGCAATCGGATGTATTAACACTTGTGCATCTAAGGCATGCGTTATGTTGCATGCGCTTGATGTACGTTTTGCTTGAGTTACTTCATGCCTCAAACCGAATTGAACGGGATAGTAAAACAACCGACCCGTGTAGCATGCGTGTTTCACAAGAGGCATACCTTTGGTGCACAAAGCATTGAAAACGCAAGATAAAAGCGCACAAGTGTAAGCATACCTATGGGTCAATCCATTGCAGCCGTGTACAGCTGCGGTATTTTGCAGTTTCACGTTCAACAACGTTTTGACGCACGGAAAACAACACAAGTGTAAATAGACTCTTACGATGACATGTTGCAAATAGAACTTCTCGAGCGGACGTAGTAATGAGAAACCACCTAACCGTGTTAAACAGGTGGCTTTAATAAATTTCTTTCAAGAATTGCAATATGAATGGAGGGATATAAGTAACACTCACTGCGGAACGGATTGTTTATTTACGCTGTTTGAATACCAATTCAATAATAAATAAATATTCTCGTTTCTCTTATAAATACTTCAAATTCTCTTCTATTATCCGCAGGAGTCAGCAAATTTTTTGCACAGAGGCCAAATTCGCATTTAAAAGTGAGCATCCGGACAAGACTTAAACGGGCCATAGTTTGGGTACTCCTGACTTAACCAATTGCACCAAAATACAAATAAAATAAAGCTCTTTATAGTGCAGACCGAAGTAAACACGTTATCATAAGTTTTACTGGATACTTTAGATTAAATCTCAATTCGTCCCCAAACGATAAGACAGAGGTAAATAAAAATAAATTTTAAAGGTTTAAAAGGATTCGGTCGTGTATTTTATTACAAAAACCATTATTTTTGACCATTTGCCTCTTAATAATCATGGCAAAATCAATGATGCTGCAAAATCGCCCCCGTTTTTTTTTTCTTCTGCTTTTGTTTGGACGATAAAGGGCGGAAAAAATCAGTGATGCATCTCTTTTATCAATGTATATACGAATTGTATTTTATTTGTGTCTTTTCTTCCATCTGTTAAACAAATTTGTAATATTTTATTCGTGTTTTTGTTTACTAAAATGTTTTTGCATTATTAACAGGATTTTAAAGGCGTCTTTATAGATTAATAAAACTTTTCCCAATTGTATTATTATTACTATTATTTGTTTATTTGCATTGGAAAGTTTTGCTGAAACTTCATCAATACCCTGATAGTTGACCATTTATTATTTTAACAGTAAAATCATGAAAACCATTATCATATTCAGTTTCTGACTAATAAAGCAATTCCACGATCGTAATTCGTATATGAAGTGACATTAATTTAACGAATAGTTACTGAATAAATGTGTAATAAAACTGAAAACGTTGTCTTTTCAGTAACAATAACAAAACAGTAGCGGTTCTCCACAAAACTTCAGCATTTTTATTTTTCTAATTCTCTTTGTATCGTTTATAGGAAATACGGTTTGTTTTTGTTTCTTCTGTATATGTTTACGTTTTTTTTTCTACTATTTGTAAATGTTTTGTTGTAT
>JAZBGY010001896.1:1912-15613 GCA_037414755.1 Lydus trimaculatus
CAATTCCTAGTGGAAATGCTTTTATTAAATATGGGTGTAATCCATTAATTTCCGTTAATTAAGCAGGACTATATTTAATTTCTATGGTTTCAATTAGTATATAAAGATGAAACAAGTTATGTTTAATTTTGTATAGAGTTGTTGTCCATCTATTTTGTTGTATTTCAATTGTTTTGTTTCAAAAAAAAAAGGAAGCCATACAAAAAAATTATGTATTCATCTACAAATTCGTATCTATTATTGAAACCGTTCTAAGAAAAATATTTGATATGGATACGTAGAAGAGTTCGTTTGTTAACTGGAGACGATGTCGTGAACTTTAATGCAAATCGGTAACTGTGTCTAAAGCCGCATCTACATCTAACGAACGAATGTGAACGCAAGCGAATGCAAATACATCGTGAACGACAAAATAAATACGAACGAACGGCGATTCGATTGTTGTTCAGGAATACAAGCGAATGCAAGAACCCTCATTGTTTGCGCATGAATCATTTGAATCGTTCGTATGCGTTCATATTTGTTTGCATGCGTCCTTGCGAATCGTTCATTAGATGTGAATGCGGCTTAAGATCTGCAAGAGAGAGTTTTTTTTTATAAAGATTCTACTATATACGTCTATACAATACAAATAGTTGTGATATCTGTGCTTTTAGGAATAATGAAAAATTGATGCGTCACATGACTTCTAGAGCTTGTAAAATTTCAAATTACGAAAAGATTAAAAAACTTGAATCTTTGGACCCGAATACAAAATTTACAAATCCAAGTTCAAATGTAAATTTTCTGACAGAAAAAAAAATTAATAAATATTAAATTTTTTCTTTAATAAATTGTAATTTCTTACTAATTAATTCACATCTAATTGAGTTTAAATATTGCGAAATTTTTTCGGGAGGTCGAGTTGTGGAGCAAAATTGCCAGGGACGTACAAATACACATTAGAAACATTAAAAAAATAAATAAATATAGACTTTATTGTTGAGTGTGTAGGTGATTTTTGGGCCCCATTATTGGGGAGGTCCGGATGCGGTGCACCTGTAGCGCACCTCCGATTCTTATATTATTGAACTGGTATGAAATTGATGAATATACTGACCACTTATTATATTTACTTTGCTTACATTTTCCTACTCTTGCGCAGTACAGTGGCGCAAATTGAATTTTAGAATAATTAAAAAGGAAGTCTACCTTTTGAAATGCAATTAAAACTAAAAGACAATGAAATAGACAAATTGGATACATCCGAATTTTGATCAAGAATCAATCCACTTAAAACATGAATATTTTAATAGCGTCCTCTAAATAGCAAGTACCTACGTAACAACAATTTATTGCAAATTGATTTTAACAAATAGAAATAAATGAACCAGAGTTAATCAAGTCAGAATTAATTACTTGATTATTTTATTAAAACGAAGAAAATCAAATTGAAAATTACTACTAATTATTATGTAAATTCTATGTTATCTTTAATCAACGGGAAATTATTTAAAATCAAAGTGCATTTCATTACATTTCAATAAAATTAAAGAAATATTTAATACAAAATGAATACATCGTTTTTTTTTTAAATCTTTTTTAAATGAAAGTGATTTATGATTACCGTTTCTTGGCCGGATCTGTTAAGAAGAGAAATTGTGTTACCTGATGGGTTCATTTCATAAATTTCAACGACAAAAATCTTTATATACCTATATCCGGATATAGTGGATATAATAATGCGAATGGGAACAGTACAATAAGAAACAAAATTTATAAAAGAAAAAAATTGAAAACTGTTCCACATTAAGTTTTAATCTTTTTTTTTTTCATTTATAAAGCTTTTTGACGTTTTAAATTAATAATTATACAAAAAGAAAAAATAGATCTAGACACCATCAACATTACCATAAATAGAGGAAAATTACACGAAATTAAAACGGTACGAGCCACATACCTATTGGTGTTAGAATTTAGAATTCCAAGGCTGCTTCAATATTCTAAATATAATTAGTCACGGAATCTACCTGAGAAAAATTTGAAAATTTTCACCAAAAAAAAAATACGCAGCACAAGATTTATTTCGAACAATTTTTCAAACAAAATTATGGCAATCATTCGAAATCTCTCTTCTAGTAGAGACTTGTTGTTATCATGACATATTATCAAGAGCTTAAAGTGTAATATAAAACATCCATATAACAAGTATAGTGCAGCAATTGTGGATAAAGAGAAGAAGTAAAGTTGAAAGGAACAACGGCTTTACGGTACAACAGGCGGACAAGAGCAAGGCTGCTGTCGTCGTCGTTGTCGTCGTCATCGCCGTCGCTTTTCAACACAACGACTAAGCCCCAGGCAACAGGTGGGTGGCTCTCTCATCCCTTTTCAACAACTTTAAATAGGACTGCCAAGATAATACACAAACACAGACAGAATGGAATGGGAGAAAGAGAGAATAAAGTTATTTCATATTTGAAATTTCCCAACCAATTAAACTTAAAACTTGTCAAACAGCAATATTATCAATATATATACAAAATAGAACGAAATAAATCACACGATCTAAAAAATACCTTGAGTGAAGTGTGAAAAATTAAATGGATGCTAATGGAAAATACACATAAAGGGAAATACGAAGGCTGTAAAGTTGTTAAATTCAACAAAGAACCCAACTCAATATGAACTCACATGGTCATTAGGTTTACATCAAATTTTGTAACGTTCTAGGCAAATTAATTATAAATTCAATGAAAATCAAGACAACTTTTTGTTTAAAACACAAAAAGTCTAATTTTATTACGTTAAAATCACAAATCTAGCATTTTATTTCTTTTTTATTAAAGAACAATAGACACAATAACGGAAAATTTTACCAAAATTCTGTTAAAATTATAATAAAAAAAATCTAATTCTAGTACTGCATTTAGGAATGCTTTCCATGGCTGGTGATCACGCAATTCTATCTTTACAAAGCGGAAAAATTCGATTTACAAATTTTATACCAACAACAACAAAAAAAAAACTATTTATATTGTTGCTTGTACAAAATCGTCATCATCACCACTACCACCACCGCCATCATCATAATCGTTGTATTTTAGCAAGGATTCTAGTAAAACTTGGCAATGATATCTACCACTACCACCACCACTGTTAGTGTATTTAAAAAAAAAAAATACAGAGGTAAAAGTATGTACTATGCAAATGTCTGGAATCTGGCAAGAAGGTGGCTTCAGTTTATTTTCATATCTATTAATAACATTTAATATAAGCATATGGTAGTAGGATATCTTTTGCCTTCATTATAAAACTGTTTGCCAAAAAATCTGAACCCTGTTAACTTGTTTGACTGATGATGATGATAGGCGTTATTCTACATATACATCGCATCATTTACAATTATTAGAATAAAACAAGGACGATTCCGTTGTATATAAACTATCTTCTTTTTTTGGCAAATTCCTCATTTTTTCCGATTTATTTTTAATTTAATGGTTAATAAAATAAAGAGAAAATATTTAAAATTTTATTTTTATAATATTATTTGTTTACGTGTAGTTATTTATGTGACAATGCCAACAATATGTGGTTGGTTAGTTGAAATTACATTGGTTTCATTTTTTTTTGTTGCAAAACTTAAACATTAAACATCACTTACGTGAGAAAATTTAACTTAAACATCATAGGCTTACCTGTAACAAAAAATAAAATAATTTAATAAAACAGTAGTAAAACAGCACAATTATTCTTGCTCACAATACCAAGAAATGCGAAAAACACAAATGAATAATAACAAAATCCCAGTGTTTGTATAGATGGGCAATATTTGGCATTTCTATAATTTAACATGAGCATGAAAAAGAGCAAACTAGATCCCACAGAATTAGAACAGCATCAAGATTTCTTTGTAATTGATATAATCGATTTTGAACTTCTTCTCATCCATTTATTGTACAAAAAAAAATGTAATCAAAGCTTAAACCAGACAATTGTGCTCATTTATCGGTCACGAGATTTAGCAAACAATACTTATAATTCTATTATAAACATTACGGTATGAATTGTTTTGTCGAAATATAATAGAATACATTAAGAAAACAGGAATCCTGCTGTGTATTTTGGATGATGATGATGATGATGATGAGAATAATAATAATAATAAAAGTTGATTTATTTATAAATTATTAAATGAAAATAAAAATTCCGATAATCAAAATAAAACAAGAGAACAAGTAGGTATGTATATCAATCAGGACATTGAGAATATTTCAAACAACAATGGTTTTATGTAAATGGCAGCAGTAATAGGCAGTAGCAGGTCGAGAAGCCACAAGGAAACACGGCGAATGAACTGGGGATAGGACTGACAGCAATCAGGTATCCACGGCAACTGCTCGTATAAAGCTTCGCCTCGACACATATTCGTTACGATAAATAATTGAAAACCCTGACAATCTTGAATTATAAAAGAACGACCCTCAGAGAATAAATCTTCAATTACGCAAGAAATGACGCATTTTATACTGAAATCAACTTGACAAATCTTATCTGTTATCATTCATTAATAATCGAATATCAATAGTAGAGAAATATGAAGAAGAAGAAGAAGAAGCTGATATTAGTTAGTTGACTATTTCAGGGTTCATCTATTTTCGTTTTAGAATAATTCGTTGAAATGTTCGATTTATTAAAGTAAATGTCCAGTAGAGAGTCATAAAGTCAACTATGATACATTGCATTTGATGTTGAAAGCTTAATTGCAAGAACATAGAGCTTAAAGTAATTTATGAAAGTTAAGTGCAACTATTAGAAAATACCATTTTTACTACTAGAATTTTACGAAAATTTTCAAAACATTAATATTTCATCAGTATAGATTAAAAGCAACAATAACAAGAATATTAATGATGTAAAACAAATCTGATGGTAGCTTAATTATAACCAATCCAATGAACGTATTCATTCAATCACATTCTAATGCGATCTTGCTCAAACCTAAAGCTTAACTTAAGGTCTACCTTAAGTCATATTGATGGAAGACTATTCCATAAGCTCAAAGATCGTACAACTCTGGTCGCGATTGGATCGTACGATCAAACACACTATAGTTATCAGTATCACAACAACAGTTTGTACATAAAATCAAAATAATTGTTAAAATATTAATTGTCTTGTGATTTAATAATTAAAATTATAATTTACAACATCATCAATAATTCATAAAATCAACAAAACTATTAACTAATCAAATGGTGCAAAACATAATAAACAATTCTGATTGCTTATTTTGAATTGTATTTTTACATTTTATTTTTGTTTTGATATCACTAACCAATTAATAATAATAATAACAATAATAATAGTACACACATATACATACATGTAAAAAACAATAAAAATTCCCCTCTTGTCAAATTATTAATTTATGTTTCTATAATTGTTATCATATCGAAAAGTTTTCAACGTATAGTAAAATAAGAGGGGCAAATCGTGTAAAAAATAAACAAATAATAATAGTAATATTTAGATCTACAGGTTGAGACAGTTCATCTAGGAACAAAGCAGAAACTACAATAACCGAGACAGTCTTATTGGTCTTCGTTTGAGTTGAAAAGCGATGGCTGATGGAAACTTTGTAAGATTACCCACTCTCAAGACTGCCCTATGTTCCTACGTGAACTGTCTCAGTCTGTATATAGTTTCTACTACTATTTGTTATATTTATTATATGACAACAAATAATATGACTTGGCTACGACGCAGGAGGCATGTGATTGGAACAGATAACCCTTCAGTTTCAACATTAAAATGATAAGATAAGTAGAAGAAGAAAAGAGAGGAAAAACTTGCATAGTGAGAATAAATATTATTATTATCATTATTATCACTATTATTATTATTATTATGTGTAATATATGCCCCCCTCTTACTCTTCAGTTGATTTTAATACGAGTTGATGATAGAATAGATAGTAGTAGCAACCTAAATGTATGTAATGTAATAGAACATTCTTAACACTATTTAGAAACCCGTTTTGTGATATTTATAAGACAAGTTCAAATTATTTAACCCATTCAACTTCTAATCAATTCAATTCGAAACGGTGTTGATTTTTTTCTTTTCTTTCGTGATTGTGTTGTGGTGGTATGTGTGCAGTTTCTCAAAAATTATTGTTACACGAGTTTTTCTCCTTTCGATTTGATGATAAGCAGAAAAATAAACTGATCGCACATAACTAATGTCTGTGGTGAATTATTCAGATTTTGTATATTTGACTTTATAATTAACCTGTTAAACCATTCATGTCAAGAGCAAAGTCTTTGCATTATTTTATAAACTGTATTTGAAAATAATAATAATAATTTGTAAATTTGGACTTTTAACAATTCATAGGTTGTATTTCATTAATTTGCAATGGAATAAACGGAAATTAATCATCAACGGACTTTTATATTCAAATTGATTTTGTTTCTCTAATTTTAAAAATTCCGAAAATAAAAAACGCTTTCTACAAATCAACATGATTTATAAGAATTTTTTTTTTCAAAAAAAAAAACCAATAAATCAAATGTGATTATTCAAATAAAAATTCTAAAAGACCTCAGAAGGATAGTGTCGAAATATCCAAGACAAAAGTGTTAATTTAATTCAATGCGACCTTCAATTTAGCAATAATGAACCTTATAAATTGAACGTCAATTCAACTAGGTCATAAAATAAACTTCATTTCCTTTACCATACACCTATTTATACGTCTATAGATAAACGTTGATAATAATAATATTAATTTGAAAATAAAATTGATAAAAATTTTCCATTAAAAAAAATGTACAAAGATAAACGAAGAGATAGAGATTATATTAAAAAAAAAAACAACAAAAAAAACATAATGAAAGCAATCTATAAAAAATTGAGGTAGGTACTGTAAATAAAACAACAAAATGCATAAATTTCGCATAACCATGGTAGTGGAACGAATATAAATAGTCGCGTAACAAAAAAAAAAAAAAAACAACAACGAATTGTTTTCGACTCTTTATAAACATGATTAGTTTATTTATTTCGAGAGAGAAAGAAAGAGAAAAGAGAAAAATGTCAAGGAAGTTCAAATTTTACATAAGACTACAACGTAGAATAGATGCAATGTGATTAAACAATTACTACAATATTTATCTAACAAGAGAGCATGATTGGAAAATTCTGTCAAAACTACTAAAGATAACGTGTGGGCGCGAATATCATGCAGTATTGTGTGGTAACTTATGTTAAACAAGGAGGACTAGAAACGGTGCTGCAACTGTCGTTTTCTATGATGTTCCGCGACCCAAACTATAAAATCTTTGGATCTGAGCCGCATGCGACATTTATGAGGTAAACTGAAGTGTAAGATTTGACAATACTCAGCAAAATCTAAAGAACACCTAAAACATGACCTTCAGAAACAGTGGAATTCCCTGACAATCAGTATACACAATGTCCAGAAGAATCGCTGATATTATAAAAGTGGAGAATGGACCAACCCGATCTAGATTAGTGTATTGACGACAGTTTTATTAGGTATTTTTGCTAAAATTGTAGGTATATATGAGTTTTGTTCAAGTAGAGGAATCCAACTATCAAATTGGTACCATCAATAATTGGGATTAGCCAACTGCTGATGCAGCTTCGAACTGATCATTCTTCACCACACTATACGCAGTTGAATATTATTAAATAAAGAATTGATAATTTTTGAAAACCAATCCATTTTCACCAATATGGGATAATAATTAAATTAATATAAAAAATCACGAAGTCAATTCCCATAAATTTATGGGAAGAATTGATAATTAATAGAACAAAACAAATTGAAAATTCATCGCAATCAAGTTTCTTCCTCTTGTCTGTTGTTTACACGAATTAACAATAGCCTTGATAATTAAAAGAACACTAGCCTATTACGAAAATATTCCGCCAGCTTTTTCTCAAAAAAATAAAGTCGTAGTAAATGAATATTACACATTTGCTAAACTTTATTAGTAGATGTTTTATTCTTTTTCCCCTCTTACTTTTTCCGGTATACAACACAAGAACAATAACTATTATGTGAATAAAAAAAGGAGCAAAAATTAAAAGATTAACAGTTTCAAAGAGCAAAGATGAGAACAGGAAAAAACCTTTCGAATTTCTACTAAAAATAAATGACAACAAACAACCAGATATTTCCAGAAGATTAACAATGCCAAAAAACATAAAATAAAAAAAAAACTAAGAGTTGAACAATAGTTGAGCCTCTTCTATATTATTAAATTGTTATAAATTATTAGAAACAAAATCCGGATATGTAGCTAGTTGTATGTTGTTGACACTACAACAAAAATATACTTTTGTTTTTTGAGAGATGAGCCAGCAAGTCAGGTCAAAAAACAAAACAAAAATCCACCTACCATCAAAAAAAGTGCGCATTTCAGAATAGCCTATCTAAATGTTATTCTACTACACAACAACCACAATGTTAGAGGTTCATTAATAAAATAGAGCTTCACGGCTTGTTGGTAAACAAGACTTGTTATATTATATACACTGCGTAATTGTAGTGTAAGGTTGTGTATGTTTGTAAATATAAAACGACAACAATACGTACAATATTGTGTGTGAAAATCCAAGTCGTCCACGTGCGCTTAGAATTTACATCCCTTGCATGTTATTTGAAAATTAGCCCTGTTGTTAAATGCGACCTACACATACATATACACACAGATACACACACTCAAAACCATCGTCATAAATTTATCTTGTATAAAGATGATATCGGAAATGTGTTTTTATTTGTAATTATGGTGGATTTAATTTAAATCAGACACAGCTAAAAATATCCAAGACAAAGTTAAAAATATACACATGCAGCATTCTAAAAATGGTATTATTGCGAATTTTACAAATAACTTTGATTCAATTGATTATTATTGAATTCAAAGTAACACGATATACACATACCTACCTACCGGAAATTCGCAATTTTCCAGTTTTTATTGTAAATTACCTGCTTGATAATTATCAATTTATAATTTCCGCTACCATATGTAATAGTAACGTTAACGTTAATTGTTAAAACAAAAATGCATTTTTCTGCGTTAAATCCGTATTCGATTGGTTTTGCAGGTAGATTTTTTGATAATGATTGCAAATACAAAAAAATTATAGAAAAGTGTCAAAATGTGAAAACAAGTTGTTGGCTTTAAAAAAGTCGCCTACGGTTATATTTAAAGCTAATTATACAAACATGATTTTAATTTATAGTTTTTTCCATTCAAATTGATTAATTTGTGGCTCATTTGTAGACGTAAAAATTTGCAAAAAATTGATTATTTTTTCTCTCTTGTAATTTCAAAACCAATCTTTTAAATATCAATAGCACATTTGAACTTTAACTTATGACTTTATTTTGAAATATGTATATATATTCAATATATGAACTTTTTAAAAACAATTGATAAGACTGTCGGCTAAAATTCTTCAAAAAAAAAAATTAAAAAAAATTGGAACAATCCTTTATAACAGTTATATGGCAAATATATAATTTTTTTCTGAAAAAGCTCTCTATAAATTGAATTGTTAATCGAAAGAATCCAACTCGTTGATGTTCGTTTTTATTTGAATTGAGAACAAAAAAGAAGATACCTTCAGTTACCAGCAGACATCAAGAAAGTGATAGATGAGGTATTTAATGTGATAAAATGATGTATAGTAGTGTTTTTATTTTGAAATTACAATAAGATTGTCGCCGTTCGTTGATTTTTAAAACAGCTTTGAAGTTTAAGTGAAACAACACACTTGGTTAAACAGTTTTTCAAATTTTATTGTCCTCTTCTGCGTAATTCAACTCTATGTTGATTAATTTATACGAAAGGGCGGGCTCATTTACGCCCTCATTTTGGCACTAACTGCTGTTTAAATGTAAAAAAAAACACTGATTCTCAAATTGAACAGCTGACGAAATGCACTAAAGAATCATCAGACACTTACAAACAGATGACTCTATGCTTACTCAAGTTGCCTATGTCTATATAGAGAAAAACCAATTCATAGATGTTGCAATAAACCGATTTTGCCTCTTCCTACTATAAATGATTTCCTTACATAACCACTCCAACAACTATGTAAACTCTAAATTTATCAATTGATTTTTCTGTAATTTATTATATCGCAACAATAAGCCATAAAACAAAAACAAAAAAAAAGGTGGAAGAAATTAAACATATCGATGATAAAATTGATAACATGTAATTGTATTGATAAAAATTGTTATCGTAGAAGTTTACAATAAAAAAGTATCAAATAAACACAATAAAAAAAAAATATATATATATCCGTGGTCTGTTTTTGTCATATCAAAGAGATCTCAGTTTTAATGAAATTGCTATATAGATAGTGGATGAGAATTCTATATTGGTCGTCCACATTGGTCATAATAATAAGATAAACTACAGATGCAATATGGCAAAATATATTTTGGACTCCCCCAAAAGTCTAATATAGAAGATGACATATTGGAATTCTCCCATATCACCTCTATCCTATAGACTAATTCAAGAGATACTATATGACCGAACCAGGTAAACGAATGAATGAAGGAGAGAAAAAAAAACAAATTTTACATATATGTAGGTATATAAGTCATTTTTCTGATAGAAGAAATTCCAATGCAAGCACCTGTTCCACAAAAATAGAACGATTTAAAGGACAAGAAAACATTTATTTTGATCAATGAATTTAGTCTTGGAAAAATACATATCAAATTTATTTATTAACTACAATAAAATGAGTAATTTACACATTCATAAAGAGTTCACTGTGCTGTATGACGCATAATAAAAGCTAATTTTCTACGATAAAGCACAAATAGAAGAGGATATATACAGGGGAAAAAAACAACACCTGAAAATTTTCGTTAAAACTGAAAAACTTTGGTGTTAGATTCTAAATTTATCTAATTGTACCAACGAATGAGTAGATAAAATTGAATTCCCGCCCATATACTTTACTGACAACAATTCATCACTGAATTGAATATAGTTTTCAATGGTATGTGACGTAGGATGTCACAATAAGCTATGTAGATTAAATGTTTCCATCATATTGTATTAAAAACATAATCTTTTACTAACAAGAATGATAAAAAATTTATATATATCGAGTAAAAATAAACTAGATACGTATTTTAGCAACAATTTTAGACTACATCGTGCCAAAGCAAAACTACGTAGTTGTTACTTGAATATCCAGTAAACGTGACATGAATAGATTTTAGAAATTCACATTATAACAGCGAAAAAAAAAATATATATGGGTCTTATACATGGCCCGTTTCACACTTGTAAAGTTCTCATAACTTTTCTAAAGGTAGTATAACGTATTCCCCCCTGTATCGCTATGGAAGACGACTAATGAAGATTATTTTTTTAAAACATTCTTGAAAATCTTAATCTAAACCACCTATCTACTGCAGATTTTCTCCATGAAATAAAAATAAAAACAAACTGAAATTGAGTTATCTATCAAACATATAAATGATTACGTTTTCAGCATTTAACCCAAGTTTGTAATCAATTACTGATTAGACATATATAAAACAAAAGAGTAGCAATTTATAGTCGTCTCGAGGTGACTTGACACAACAACAAATAAAATTTAGGGCCTATGCAATCGGCGGCTTCTTATCGCACTGATCACGCGCGGTATCCGCAACTAATTGTAAGACGTGCTGTAAACGCGATGTAGTCGCAGTCTGTAGATCTTTCCGCGCGTTCATGAAACGTGCGATAGAAAGCCGTCGTTTGTATACGCCCTTATGGAATCATGTTGCGACTTTTATCCAAAGCCTAATTTTAATGTAAACCAACAACACTTCCGATTATATTGTATTTCCACTAGATGAGAAACTCGGAACAAGTTTACAGTTTCCCATCTAGTGGCAGTTAAGTCGTCATGAGATAACTATAGTTGATTTTTTTTGCTTTTCTCAATAATCGTAAACAAGAATTGAAAATAAGTTCGTAGAAGTAAATGGCGGTATTAACATAATATTGTTATCGCAATGATATAATCTCAAGTTAAGACAATTTTTAAATGAATTGAATGAGAAGAGAATAAAAAAAAATGGATACATACTTCTCAAAACTGTAGTGTAGAGAGAGAAACAGTTCAAGGTTCATCATAAATATTATAACGACAAGATAATAAATTGATAGTGAAAGAGTTTCTATAAAAATGAACATAAATTTGTAATACAATACAATAAAAAAATTATCGCCACTAACTGTTTTTGTTGTGTGTATTTTTTTTCCATCTATAATCTATATGAAACTAAATGAATGACGTAGCATTATATTAATATTGATTACTAATTAAATAGATTAATAATACTCATCAATTTCCTAATTGAGCAACTTTGTAGAAGAATTTGAAACGTTGAAATTAGATTATTACAATCAGGACTTTATTATTACCATAAATCCGCCAAATTGATCGATCTTATTATTAGTAAGAACTACCATAGATAGAAAATATAAACTTTGCCCAAATATAAACATTTGTTTATTCAATAATTGAAAGATTATAGATGTTTTGACTACGCAATTATAATGGAAATAATTAGCAAATATTAAAATTTCATTGGTAGGGGACAGAAAAATAAAAAAAAACGGTAGGAGAGGAAAAAGACACAAATATGAACTGCAAAATGTAAATCCCAGCGCTATTTTGTAAACAACTAATTATAACGTGAAAGGCTAGAATATTAATAGAATAGGTACATGATTTTTTTTGTATTTGCAATTTATTGATATTTATTAGAAGAGAAAAAAATAATAACACTTGTTGACTCTTTAACATTTCACTATAAAAACAAACATTGAAACATAGAAAAAACGATAAAATTGATATAATAGAAAAATAGAGCCTATTATATACTTCATCTGTTATAATTTGATCGACTTGACTATAGAACACTCAAACTGCGAGTCTAAGATTTGATATCTGAGGAAAAAATAGTTTATTGGCATCAACAAATGGATAGAAACACAGACAGACAATGGGAAGCTACTGTCGTTTTTGTTGGCTTAAAATCAAGTGCACCACGTCGAAATAATCAGAGTATAAAAATTATCTAACAACAACACTTTATAAATAAGGAAGGTCAATGTTTTTGAATTATTGTAGAGTAATTCTAACAATAATAATTTAATGACAATGTGATCTTAATGCAAAAATAACAACATTATCTAAACATGACAAAACAAACAGTTTTAAAAATACATGTTTTGCAACAATCATATTATTAAAGGGTACATTTACACCGTACAAAAGTTTACAAACTTTAAACGCTTAATTATGACACTTACAGGGAAGTACCCGAACTCGAACACGAATAATCAAACGAAATTTTGTGAATAAGTCAATTTGAGGGTGCTAATTACTATAGTGATAGCCATTCGCCCGTAAAATTACGTTTCTGCCCAATATTTAAGATTGAAAATGTCGTATTTTTTTTAAATTCGCGCGCAAATTCTCTAACGAGGTAAGTGCAAGGCATATAACCAGTAAGCTTATCAGAGCCTACTACAGTATATATTTTATTATGCGGTATTATTGGGGGTGTTTTTTTTTTATTTTTTTTTTTTTTAATATAGTAAAAATGCATGTGATTTTAAGAGAAAGAAACAAAATTATAAACAATAG
>JAZBGY010001897.1:0-15603 GCA_037414755.1 Lydus trimaculatus
CTACTTAGTGGAATATTCTTTGCAAGGGCCGATCTTTCCACCTCCCGTTAAAGTAGCCTGTAACTAGTGACGGACTAGGCCTAAAATTATTGGTTGCGTGGTGACAAGTGGCGGCCTACCAATTAATATAAGACTTTCATCTAATTCTTACAGTAAAGACATAGTTTAAGAGACTATTAACATTTTTACACAATACATATTTAAATCTATATTCTCTTGTATGATGTTTTCACAAAAGTTGCTACATCTGATGAAAATTGGCAAAAAAAGAAACCGCAGGTACACAGCACTTTGTTGTTTCAGTTATAACCAAATTCAGGACATAGGAATAGCACCATATATGAACATGCTGATCAGCTAAATCGGCAATTTTATTTTGTAAGCCATTATATTGGCCATGGTAACTTGCAGCTTCATCTGTATTATCAGATAAACAATTTTTTGGTTCAATCTTGAGACGTCGTAATGTTCCAAACAACAGATCAAAAAGCCCTGGTCATGTACCATCATTATTTGGCACAAATGAAAGTAGTGGTTCACATACAACACCTTTAAGCACATACCGAATAACAATACTAAACTGATCAATTGAATAAATATCTTGTGTCGAATCAACTTGAGAAACTTCATGACTAATTCGTTCTTGTATCATAGTCTTCATAAGTTGCGATTATGATGTTAATAGTGGCTTTGCTCATGTAGGTATGTTACAAGTCCACCACGACGTTTACTTTGAGCCTTTATTTGTTGTTCTAACCGTTTGATTCTTTGTGTAGACTTGTTTTGTACTCCAGAAACATGACCTGCCATAACCGGGTCATATTTTGCCATCAACAGCTGTAGCTGAAAAATTACCATGATTCAAGACCTCATTATGGAGAGTGTATGCGGATTCATTTCTATGACCTCGAAAAGGAAGTGCTTGCTTGCCTAACATTTTTATAAAGTCTATAATCCTCATTACAATGCTCCTCTGCTTCAACACTTTTTCTTTTCTTTTTGTAAGTGAAGATGCAAAAGAACTATCTCAGGTGCCAGCATTATCTACACTAATAAATTGCCGAGCATTTTAAGCATGTGTTGCTGTCGATTCGTGTAAAGCCAAGCTCTGGCTTATTCGCCTGTAGCCACTAAACCTACGCACAAATGGCGATGTTTTCAAGACTCCTCTAATTATTTAGATCAGTATTATTGATGAACATTTATATAATTACGTCGTTATATCTAATTATTGTGTTATTTTACTGGTCAACTGTTATTTCATATTAGTCTTGCATTCGAGTTGACAATATCTAATACAGTTTTATTTAGAATTCATCCAGTTGATAGAATTAACAGACGAAAGCTGCCCTTAAATCTGCCACAAGTGTAGTAAGTAGGACAAATAACTACCTACTGACATATTCCTGCTACTTTGCCAAATTATCTAGGAGTACCTTTAAACAATTTCCGGTACGCATATTTCTGATTGATCATTGTTCAACGACAACCAACAATATATGTTGTTGTGCAAAAATAGTTTCTGGACATGTATTAAAGACAGGTTATTATATGGAACCACAACCATAATAAGGTGCTACTAGACGATCTGACAAAACGCCAGAAATCTGTCGATTTCAGATCAAGCGTTTAAATATGTAGGAACATCACTGTCTACTGAAAACGACAAATAACGCATCATCTGGAGCAAATGTTTTCAAATGATTTGGAGAATTTCACCGTGAACGTATAGCGTTCCAGATATATACGTTACGTTTTCATTCCATATCCATCCCATGCATATGCGTCACGTAAAATTTCACAATATTTATAGTCTTCCATACACTTTCCAAACTGTAGGTAGGTACTATGATTTAATTTGACAAAAATGTGGTCTGGAGACGAAAGGAATTGGATTTAATTGCTCTAATATTGGATGCGGAAGTCTGTTTAAAAAAGAATTGAAGATGGAGATTTTGAAGCCACGAGACATTAAAAGCAAACGAAACAGTTACATCAATTTCATAAATATGTTTTTTCTTTTAAATGAATCACTAATGAATTAACACACCTTGGTCGGGTAGCATGAAGTTACCGGCTCGAATCGTGGTCGTTGAAATCAAGTTCTCCTATTTGACATAAAATATGAATCCATGCTCCACTATTCCTATATTTCTGTTTAGCGTTTTGTTTTGTTTATTTTTAATTGGAAAATCAGTGCAAATCTGAGAAAGTCCATAACATTTATTTAACAGCAAAGATATGTTTTCAGGAACGTCTTTTTCCTTTGATCATCAAGAGAACCTTATGTTTGTTATGCAAGTTGTACTAAAACTATCATGTAAAGGCGCGTCTCTACACGGACACATTTAGCCGGCAACATGCTGCCGGTATGAAATTTCTCGAGTGGGTAGTAGCGCAAGTCAGTAGTTTTGAGAGTCGCCCACGTGTTCGAGCAACACAGTCAACGGTTGTAATCTGTTCCATGCGAGAGTGGAAATGAAAAAACATCAAAGGAATGTTGCAAGCAATGTGTGTCCCGTGTAGAGGTGTTTTATGATTATTTAGTTAAAGAGGACGATTCTAGTACTGGTCCATTGTTTTCTAGTTTATCGAAGCTTTAATAGTGTCAACTTTTCAGCAGACTGTAATCACTAAAATTATATATATATATATCTTCTAAAAAAGGTAATGATTGACTTGGATTGGTGATACGGTGATACTTTTTGTACTGACATTCTAACATACACATTTGTGATTTTGTTAGGCCTTCATATTTAATAATGAGGAATGTCTCTCTTGAGATTCAACATATAACTCCTTTGAGGACCTTTCCTCGCCTCATAACCTGGAGCGTGGAAAACGTGCCATGCCACCTTTTATGTTTATGTACAGTTACATATGAATTGAGCCGACTCTTCAACGGGACGATTATGTTAACTATAACTATAAATTTAATCATCTATTTGAATATGTGTAAATTACGAATTAGTATCTCTAGATGATCTAACAGGAAATTTGCAAGGATATCCGGAAATTTGTCGTGACATTTCAACTTACAGGCTGATCTGATCCTAAAATTAAAATCACAAATAATACAATACTGCCCACTATGAAATAAAATTTCGTATATACCTACTGCCATTTGTATTTCCAGGAAAATTTACATTTCTTACAAATTCTGGATTTCTCTTACAAGCCGTTGAGATTTTGTATTTCTGCTAAATTATGACGTAAATTTAACTAGAGATTAGCCTGATTTCGATCCCTTGCAAATTTTGTAAACATTTAACGTAATAGTACGTTATAAGAATTTGATCTATTTTGTTGCTTAATTTTCAGTAGAATAATGAGAATTTTTGAACAATATCTTCTCAGTAAAGTTGATTTTAATACCTGTAAAACACTTTATTGCTCTGTTTTACAGGTACGGTGATGAAAAGTCAATGAAACACCTGAAACGCTTTGAATAAGTGTTAATTAGATTCTTCTTTTGATTTTAGATTAACAGATTCTTTATTTCAGTTAATAATCGTCAACATTTAAACAGAGTTCTGTTGAGTATCGAAATGCATGAAATTCCATTTGATTTCCATATATTATCGCTTTTCATGTAACCAACTAAAGGAGTGCGGTTTCAGTTCTAATCTTTGCTGAAATATAATGAACTTCACATTCTATTGGATGTTCAACTTATGTTAATAAAACTGAAATTCGTTACTTGTAAAATTTTTAGCTCCTTTAGATAATATAAAGAGACAAATTATTGTTTAAATGGTGTACAGGTAAATTTAGGGTAGTTCGGGAATAACTTTTAGCTGAAACCTATGTTAGCGGAAGAATTATGTTGTTACATTTAATCAAAGATTACTAAGTATTCCGTCACATTTCTGCACATGTGACTCCGCATGTTTAGTACCTTGGAAGCACTTATGCTTCTAAAAGGTCTATATTCCTCAAATTTTTCTGACATATTTCTTGTAATTTACATTACATTCAAGATGAAAATATAATCCCTCGAGAAACTTTTTCAGATAAAGTTTGGAGACCTTACGAGTAGATCCTTATGAATATTTTTCTGTAAAGTGATCGTAACACTAATTTTTCAGATTTTGTTTTATACACATTAGCTAGCATGTAGATGAATGATGTGAAGGTTTCCATGAAACACAGGTACTCGACACTCCGTTAAGTTTTGTAATATTCTGAAAACTGGTACGAATTCCTAACTGTCCTCTCACAATAATCATCTTTCAGACAAGTCTGATTTTTTCTCAGCAGGCAAACAGAATGTATTCGTATTTCGGTAAGATCCTACAATTATTATTTTTTTTTAATGATACGTCTGAAAGCACAATTTTCGATTAAAGTTATTGAAATTAATCGGAAGAAATTCAATAGGTGCTTCCCCAAAACAAATTGTAAAGCAATTGACAATTTTTTTTTAATTAAATATCCGTCGTTAAATAAGAGAAGGATAAAATTTGACTTTAGCCGTGTAAGTGTTTTTGTAAAAGGAGGATTGCGTTTAGTGAAAATTTGTCATGTGAAGAACCAGAAAAGTTATTTCTATTTGTTAGAGAAGAACAAAGAACACAAGGACCATTCTGAATTGATTGTTTTCCAATTGGTTCATTTGTAGGCTCACAATTTTCGCCACAAATGCTCAATTCATTGCATTTGTAAATAAACAATCATCAACATTTATTCACAAACAACTAGAAAACTGAAAGTGTATAAACTGTAATACCGTGGAGATCTTCCATATCTTTCAATATACAACAAATCACCAGTACATTTTGTTGAAATGTGGAAAAATTTACTATTTGCCTGGCGCATCCACCGTTGTGCACACCTCCATTTATTTCCGTATTCATACTATTTACAAAGGAATTATTCAACTCAAACTGACAATGAGTGCAAACAGCAGAACTACGGTTATTTACTGATATTGTTGGAATTCTACATGATTTATTGAATGTTTCGCAATTATTTTGGAGGTTTATCGTTGGTTGAAAGCAGTCGTTGGATCACTTTCTTATACATAAATTCTTTAATGTCATCAAAGGCTAATCAATGACAACAGATAGACAATTTAGGGATTTATGTGAACAGCATGTTCCTGTGTCTCAATAATTAATATTTAAACTATTAATTAAAATAATTATGTCCCATTGACCATTTTGTTAGTTACAATCAATCATTAAAGAACGAACTGTGTCACAGTTTCTTTTTTAGAAACGCATAGCAATTGTAGTTTGGTTTCAAATCAGTTTCAATTAGTTCGCCCCCTACCATATTGACTATACAGGTCAGTACAATAAAATATAGACGACTCTACATGTGACCATCAAATCAAGTACTGATAAACTTTGAGAGGCAAGCCTCTCCGCCCTCCCACCTTTCGGCATTGGGCCACAGCACGCAAAATTCCCCCCCTCACCCAAACCAGCGAGACCGCTGCCAGGGGAACCCACCAACCTCCGCCTTCCTAAAAATTAGCGGGGGAGCGCCAAGATGTTTCTCCCCTGTTTTCCACTCCTGTCTGGTCGGCGACGTGCCACATTGTCTTTCGCTCCTCGCGGACGGATGACAGGGGGATTTTACTCCCCGCTGCCAATCGCCGCCTGTGTCTTTCGCCCCTCTCGGTCGGGAGTCAGCACGGCATAACTCGCCACTGCCTCCCACCGGTTTGTTTTCCTCGCCTCTTTGAGTGGGTGGCTTGGTTCCAGGCTCACCGGCACCACCCCCCTTTTTTCCTCTCACTCCAGAGATTCCACCTCGAGATAATCACTCGCACTCCTTGATTGGCACGGCCGCCGACCCATTTCCCAGTTCTGCTGGCGCTCTCCACTCCCCAAACCCCGGCGACACAAATGAGGTTAAGCGCCCTCGCCACATCGTGTCGCCGGAAAACCACTCACACATTCACTGCGGCCTTCCCTGGGCTTCCCGGACCTTTCAGCCAGTTAATCCTGGAATCGGTCCGTTCAGACCAGTTCCGACCGCTGCTTCCGTGTTCCAACAGCCGGGCTACCGTGGCGCCGGTGGAACCCTCCCGTCTGTTGTACTCTTTTTTGGTAAGGCTTCCCTTACCCCTAGAAGAGTTGCAGGTCGAAGTCCCTCATGGGGCCTCTACCATCGATTCTACTGAACTTCGTGATCCTTTACTCCAGATACCTGGGATCGAGTACACTTAGAACAGTTTTACGGGTATAAGGCGATGGCAACCTTCATACCCCCCAGAGAGTTCGACGGCCGCCTGCCATTTGGCGAACTACACTGGTACCCTTTTTGACAAGGCTTCCCTTGTCCCTGGAAGGGTAGCAGGTCGAAGTCCCTTAAGGGGCCTCTACCACCGATTTTACTGAACTTCGCGCTCCTTTCCCCAGATACCTGGTATCGGAGTCGCTTAGAACAGTTTTACGGGCAAAGGGCGATGGCAACCCACTATCTCCCCGACACCCCTCGGTAGTTTAGCTCACTACTGAAGGCGTACCAACAGCAGCTACCCCAGCTCTCGCAGCGAGGAGGCACTACCTAAAGGATGATTTTAGAGACGACGGTCCGGCTGTCAGCCCTCACGCCGCCCCCTTCCACTGCAGCCAGTAACGGCCAAAAAGACTGTCAGGGGCCTGAGAGCCAATCAAGTACTATACCTATGGTTTTTCTGTTGTGTAGCTCAATCAGAATCAGATTGTAATTTTGGCTTCAATTTAGATGATGAATATTCAAACCCCGCTAGCTTAATGTTTTCAAATCAATTAAGAAGTACACCTCTTTCTACGAAATGGTCACTACATGAGCGAATCGCTAAAAGGGTTTGTCGGATTTCATGATGACAACTACTTGAAGGTGCATAGCTTTAAAGATAAATTCGTATAGAGATTGTGACAATGCCAGAAGTAATGACTAGGTGCACACTGCCGGTTTCAAGAACCTTATACCTTATGAGGGTAATATATACAGAATGGTGATCAAATTCTGCAACAAACTCATAATGTTCTTATCAAATGATTTAAAAAAAATGCTGGAACAGATCGATTTTGTTCTCAAAAACTACATTTGATGACATAAAGATTTTTCTTTTATGCACTAACGTTTCCGAACTATAACGTCTGAAAACATGAACAATCGCATGAAGGAACTAACAATGTTTTTCCAAAACCAAGACATAAATGTTATAGCTTAGCCCAACAGTATTTACATATCTTTACACATCTTTTCATATAATTAGAACAGTACATTCTTGATTTTATAATTTTGATGAACGCAATATAATAATGTTAAATAAGTAACAAGGGTCTAGAAAGAAGTAAAACGCGTAAGAAAAATCAATGCTATTATGATTATTTTCCTTAAGGGCCTCTTTGCCCGCCTCACCCCTACAGTTAAGGGGGTGTGCCAAACCATCAAATTTTAAAATGATTCAATGATCAAACAGACGAAGATGACTAACATTAATGCGTTAATGCATACCTAGTACCTACCTGTACTGTATGCAGATCGTCACTGGATGGATTACTCTGCCTAACCTTTCGTCTTGTAATAAGTACATTCACGTATTGTTCCATATGTGAGAGTGAATTGTAAATGTGCAATAGATTAAAAAAAAATGCGTTACTTTTAGTCATAAATAAAAATCAATTAATTGTAAAATTTCTTTTTAATAAATTATAAAAAATAACTAGACAAGAAAAATATGAAATAATAAGAATCATAACAATAATAACCATAGCTTATGTTGCTGTAGTGTTTGAAATGTCACTTGTGATACTGCAGACTCAATAACATCTGTAGCTAGTAATTCATATCTATCCATTGGTTGCTCAATCGTTCTTGTCTATCGTCTATTTAAACGGCCATTATCCTGTATGGAATTTTCATATTTGAGTATTTATCGAATCACACTAAATATTAATTCTCTTCTCACTTACCGTTTTTGTTTTACGAAGACACATCCTTTGTTGAGCTTTCAATTCAAATAGTTCAGCTCTTAATATTGTAATTCTATTATTGGCTGCATTTAATTCGTTTCTACAAAGACAATAAATAATATTTTTATTAATTTTTATTGGAACGAATCACAGTATAATCGACATCAAAATTACTTTAAACGTTGTTTCTCCATTAATCCTTTCTTAACCATATACTCATTTTTAATTGATTGTTGTTCTTTCATTTTTATATTTTTATGAATTTCTTTTATATTTTGATCGCTCATTTTCAATTTCTTCTCCAAATTTCCAATTTCACACAGTTTCTCATTTAATAATTTCTTCGTTAAATCATGTCCACGTTTCTGTCGATTTAATTCATTAGAAATATTACTCAAACTTTTCTTCAGTTCATCCATTTCTCTCTGTACAATTAATTTAATATTAGATAGAAAGCGAATATTTTAAAATTTTCTAAACATTAAAAAAATAAATACAACAAACCTTTTTAGCTTTCATTTCGAGTGAAATTTGATCAATTTTCTCATTCAAAGTTGATTTTTCCAACTTGATATGATTTTTATTGCATTCCAATGTTTTAATTGTTTTTAAATATTTTTGGTTCATCTTCATCATTCTGTTTAATTTTTTTTCTAATTGCCGTTTATTTTGTCCAGCAAATTTATTATCTGTGGTTGTTTGTCCTCCTCCAACAACATCTGGAATTTGTTTCAATTAATCGATTTTATCATTCATTTTATTAATGAAATTGCTTCTTGTAGGAGGTACTACTCACTATTTATTGTATTATATGTATTATATGTATGTATCATGAGTGCTACATAAATTCGCTTATTCATAGTATTGTAGTGAACTCTATTGAACAAACTTGGAACTGTCCAAAGTGATGACATAAATGGTTGTTAGATGGCGATAGGCATAATTCAATATACAGGATTGGGCAAAGTACCGGAACGATCAAATATGAAGTTAAAGATCTGAATTTTTGCGGATAATAAATTTAAGTTATGTTTTGGTAAACTTGGCACTTCCGCTTCAACCGGAAATAGCTGTCGACTTGCTTATTTTACATAGAATGCTATATTTTTCTGGGCATTTAAGAGGCGATTACATTGAGCGACTTTATTCGCTAGCCGCTGGCGACTTTAGACGCTGCGACCAAAGTCGCTGTGTGTAATATAGATGACACTGGACGCTCGGCGGCTGTGAATTTGGTAGGCGACCGGTCAACTTTAGTCGCTAGACGCTGCGACCAAAGCCTCTGTGTGTAATATCATGCAGCGACTTTAGTCGCTGTGTTGCTATTGATTTCTACATTATTTTCAACACAGGATCAGTGTTGACACTTGACGATTTTCCATCAGATCTACCGGATACTTGATAACAACACTGTTAGCGACTTTAGACGCTGGTCGCTGTGTCTAATCTACATCACTGAGCGTGTTGCAATATGTGCATGCGCGCCCCTACCTCAATTGCCAGCGTCTAGCGAGTAAAATCGCTCAATGTAATCGCCGCTTTATGAATTCTACATATTAATCTTGACTGAATTAGGGTTTCCTATACCTAACTATAACCGTTTGTCAGATATTACAGTTTTTTTTTATTTTCAATTTCATGAAATTTTATACACATGTCTACCGATTTATTAAACCATCATGGCTACCTAATCAGTTGAAAACAAAAACTATAGCATTCTCACTTCATTAGCAAACTGATTTATGATTGGTTTATTAAAATTACTTATGTCATGTACCTACTAATTGCTTATGGACACTAGGACACTTAACATACACAGGCCAGGCTGTCTAATCCTTTATCAAGAACATATTTATAAGAATATCGTATCTTTGTATGGTATCGTATCTTTGTATGGTAACCATGATTATTATTGTTATTTTATACAGTTGATCACATTCGGTAGATTCTATACAACATTTTCATTACGTCGAGTTTCGATAGATTTCCACTAGTTTGAAAGATGTTTTTCTTATAACTATTTGTTTTTATTATTCCGAAAGATCGTATAAGTTGTGATAAAAAAAAAACTCCTGTGTGGTTTTACTTGTATAAGGCTACCTGTATATCTATTCCTGGTTGCTGACGTATAAACAGAGTTGATACATAAACAACAATAGAGGTCAACTACCTTGACATTTTAAAATAATGACCCACTGTTTACAATCTTTTTCATTTGTTTTTTGGGTACTAAATTGAAGAAATTAACAAATGGAAAAATTATCTTTGTATTCCGCATATCGGGAACATTCTATAGCACTGATTGCCTTCCTACTACGATAACAGTTGACTATTTACTACTACTACTATTTAGAGATAAGCAGCTATCTTTCTTATTGCATTGATCTCAAGTACATACTATACTACTGTAGTGCCAACGTCATATTCTTGAAAATTTTATTTCCCTCCTTGTTCTACAAATGAGGATTTAGATGACCTGGAACAGTTAATCCAAAAACTATACGTAGAACCTCCTTTTACTTTATTTAAAAAAAAATAAAAATAAATAAAAATGAAACAATGCTAGTGATTTTCATCTAGACTGTGACACAGTGGGGTGCATACGCGAACATAATTGCAGTTGCATTTATTCTTTCAGTATTACGGTTAACTCACAAAATAATTACTGCCTCTCATATTAAGAGTGTTACCACCTATTCCATCTACCATTAATTTATGTGCCTAATAAGGACCTTATTAATTAAAACTAGAGGATTTGAGAGAATAATAAGAGTTTATTAACATTATGAAAGTGTAGAGTTAGATATTGTCAAGTTACAATTTTATTGAAATTAAACCAACATTTAATTTGTGAAATTACACAAAATCTTCAATTTATTTTTCCCATTGGTTTTAATACACCATTAGCTATATCTACAGGATCTAAAGCTGATGATAGACTTTTTTTCAGATTTTCATCAAATTGGAAATTGTTAGCTTTATAAATTTCTGTTTTTACTAATCCTGGACTGACACTCTAAAAATAATTTAAAACAGTTTAATAAAACCTGTAGGTGAGTGAAAATTTTTCAGTAAATTTACCGAAATTTTAATTCTTGATCCATTTCGAACTAACTCTTGCCGTAAAGTTTCAATTGAAGCAGTTACAGCATGCTTAGAAGCTGGATAAACATTAAAATTAGGAAGATTTGGAATTATATGTCCGGCTCCACTGTTTATATGAACAATATGACCGTCAATGTTGTTTTTCTGTATAATTTTGATTGCTTCATGTGTTGCAATACATAAACCCATCACATTTGTATTAATAACTTTTCGCCATTTTTCTGTATCACCATTCATTAAATCGGTTTGTTGAATAGTTCCCGCATTATTAATTAAAATATTGACAGGACCAATATTATCAGTAACCCATTTGAAAGCTTTTAAAATATCATCTTCTTGGGTCATATCAGTTCTGTAAGCGTACACTTTACCAGGTTTTTCACTTAATTGTTTTGATAATTCTGCAATATGTTCTAATCGACGAGCTAATCCGACCACCTGTACGTATTGATTGCTAATTAAAGCCAACGTGACTGTAATTTGAAAGGGAATACCTACCTGTAGACCTTCTTCAACAAGTTTCTCAGCAATTGCAGCACCAATACCACCACTAGCACCAAAGTGGGCGATATCGCCTCCGTGGGGGCGCTGGAATGTTACAAGGGGGCGGTAATAGGCGCGGAACCAATTGGGGGCATTGAAGGAATTTAGGGGACGGTAATTGTATAAGGAAATAACAGAAACTTTGACAAGAATTATTATTTGCCAGAAGTTTGCAAACTGATACCAAAGGAGAACCGATATTTCATGTGTTAGAAGAGTTCTTCAAAGAGAAAAAATATCCTGACTAATATCTCGACAGTTGTTACTGATGGTGCTCCAGCGATGATAGAGCGATACAGAGCTCTTCTTGCATTTTTAAAAAGGTCCGTGTCGAATGTATTTGCTGTGCATTGTCAACATTTAGTTTGCAAAAATCTGAGTGAATGTTTACATAGTTTATTAAATTATGGGTTTAATGACATAACAACAAAATTAGAAGTAGTTCACTGAATGATAGATTGTTTTGGCAACTTTTCACTGAAAACGATGAAGCATTTAATCGCTTGCTGCTTCATACAGAAGTTCGTTGGCTGTTAAGGGGTGCTTCTTTGGGCCGGTTCTATAAACTCTTTAACGGTTCAGCCAGTTTCCAAACTTAGTAACAGTGGGAATAAGTGATGAAGACTTGCGTGCCGTGCCTATGGTCAGCACTTGGAGGCTCTTTATTCTGACTTTCATACGAGATTTGAATATATTATCAACATGAGCATATCCGACTGACTTTTGGAACCTTTTTCAAGTACCAACATAGAATTACCTTCAAAACTACACAAAAAAAAACTAATAGAACGAACGACAAATAAGGAACTGAAATTTAAATTCAATGATAGCTACCAACAGTTTTGCCAGCAATAGGAGATACCACCACTTTATACTGAATTGTGAGCCGTAGTACAACAGTTTTTGATTACATTTCCTTCGTCGTATTTGGTTGAACGTAGGTTCAGTGCGGTCACAAATTTACTTACTAAAAAGAGAAATCGACTGCAAATCGAGGTGATTTAAGAATGTTGCTGACCAAAGTTGGCCGAATTAATAGCAATACACCAGGCTCATCCGTCTCATTAACATGGTTTCTAACGTAATCAAACATTATATTTATTTTGTGTATATACTACCAGAGCCGCCCAGAGCGATCACAGGCCCCAGTAATTTTTTTCTCGGGCCCCAAAGATAAATGACAAAATAATAAAGAAGTCATTTTTTTAATAATAATAATAATAATAATAATAATAATACAATAAAGACAGAAGAACTAGTTGAAGGACTACAAATCTGCTTTTCGAACTTTGCGATTTGAAAAAGCATCTATAATGTCCGAAAAGACGCTTTTTTTTGCAAGTTCGGCTTCAACGGCAAGAAGATCTAAATCATTCAATCTATTTTGTGTCATCGTTAATTTTAAGACATCTTTAATATGCGATAAACAACTAAATGATCACTCAACCTGGGCAACAACAGCTCGCTTATCAATAGTGGTGCATTTAATTTGTCCTAGATGTCGTACATCTCATTTTGTTTTATTTCTAATGAAATTCTATCTAAAATTGTTCCTTCCTAAGAAAAAATATCAGAATTCAACATTGTATATGGGTGCCCAAAAAAAATATTTATATGTGTATACATTTATACATGGGGTCATAGGCTGTTCCGGGTCCCAGACTACCCCGGGCCACGGTAGTTTGTACCGTCTGTACCACCCTCTTGTCGGGCCTGTATACTACAATCATTATGGCTAATGAAAAGATAGATTTTCGAGGGAGGGCAAGATTTTTTTATGAAAAAGGGGACGGTAGGTCAAATAAGTTTGATTTAGAGGGAAGCAGTCAAAATTGTTACAACCTAATAATGGTAATTTTTTAAAACTACTTGAAATTCTGTCCAAATTTGATCTAGAGATCACAGTGATATTAATGTGCTGTGATGGGGATATCGCTTCCCCTGACGAATTTTTGATATTTGCCAATAGTATTGAAATCTTAAATATGGGCGGGGCTAAGAAAACAATCAGTGGCGTCAATAAAATTTTAAAAATTTACATACAAATAAATAGGAAATTAAAACAATTTATTATTAATTGAAAGTATCATACAATAATAGATGTTAATTAATTAATTATTGTATGACACTTTCAATTGATAATAAATTGTTTTAATTTCGTATTTATAAACAAATTTAAAATCTATTCTCGGCGTTACTGAATGTCATTCTAAACAATCATGGCTGAAAGTTGAATACTATTGGCAATTATGCAAACCGTAGCCGCCTCAAGGGCAGGTCCGAAAACGAGCGATTTCCCCTCTCAGCCCGAAAAGTGCGGCATTACTCTAATCATATCAGAATATTTGAAGAACGGTAGCCAATTTGCAAACAAAGGTAAATCTACAGTTCTGTATGTGTGGCCTAAAATTCAAATGAAATAATTCAAATTATGGCAAATGCAGTCAAAAGCAAAGTTATTGATGAAATCAATAAAGCCAAATACTTATTTTAGCTTATACTTCGGATAAAATTAAAACCGAACAGATATGAGTAAAAGATTTGGTTTTCTCTACCATTTAGCGCATTTTTCTAATCCTTAAAATTCAGATGAACTATTGAACCATTGAAAAAATTTAGAAGAAAAATTAATAAATAGTTAGTCAAAATAATTTACAATTAAATGAAGAAATCGAGTCTTTAACAATTTTCCCAGAAATTTCTTCTGTAAACATAAATTCTGTAACTCTGCTCCTAAAATAGATGGTAGAAAAGCGGTTTGATCAAGGTTGCTCTAATATATTCATTGCTTTAAGAATTTTACTGACAATACCAGTGACCGTTACATCAGCAGAACGTTCATTTTCTAAATTAAACATAATAGAAAGAACTATTTAAGAGCTACAATGGGACAAGAGAGGTTATCTGATTTAGCTTTATTGTCTATAGAATATAAAACTTGTGAGTCAATAGACTTTATAGACTTGATTAGAGAATTTGCGTATTGTATAAGGCAAGAAAATTGTTATTATTGAATATTAATTCTGTTTTTCATAATAAAGTTTTGTTCGAAAAACTTTCGTTTCTTTTTTTAATAATAAGGGCGGCTAAGACACCTTTTCCATACGAGGGGCGGCCGGAAGTATAGGAACGCCTTTGACCGATATTCGATCTATTCGGAATATTTAATATTAAATAGTAATGTTTCTTTCAATACGGTACAAGTTTCAATGTGTAATTTAAATTTTTTAAATTGTAAAATAGCTATAGACCCTTTTTATAAAAACCGTTATCTTAGACCTTGCCCTCTAAATTGTTAAAATTCTTGTCTAGTTTAATGCATAAATAAAGGATTTACATACACGTATATACCTACACCATTACGTTAAGCAATCTGTATATGCCCGCATTTAAATAAAACAAAACAAAAAATAGTGCACAAATGAAAATAATTAAATCATATCGACCGGAGCGTACAAAATTTCTCATAAAATACTATACCGTAAGATTTTCAAGAATTGGATCGTAAGGAAAAAACTAACATCAACCAGTCTTACGACTTTGAAATAAGTTGAAGTGAGATGGACAGAAAACACGTGGTCAGAGGAATGTTTCTCTCAATCTCATTTACACTTATTTGAAAGCCATAGGACTAGTTATTCAGCCCTATGCTGTATCATTCATGTTAAACTTAACGTACACGTTATGTAGCTCACACATTATTTTTCTGAATTTGGTATGCTGTATCAAGTTTGATGTTACTACGCATACCTAACCACGGTATCTTGAAACGTTATCTATTAACTTAACGTCTCTGAAATAACACTGACATTTAACATGGCGTTATGAAGTAACGTAAAGTTATTTATTGAAAATTATGAAAAACAGATTACAAAAATGCATTCTTGAGGAATATTATTGTTAGCATTGGTCGCAAATACCGTATAAACGTAATTATAGTTCAAAAAAATGGACAACAAAGTTTTGGATTACCAACGAAAGTGAGGTTATGAGAGTATTTCATAGAAATTATGAAAAAATAAGAAGACGTGATTTCAGC
>JAZBGY010001898.1:0-15599 GCA_037414755.1 Lydus trimaculatus
TATTTATTGTTTTTTTATGCAAAAATATTTATAAATAAATAATAATAATCACCTGTCAATCATTACACCTGTGACAAATATTTAAGAAAATCTAATTAATAGAACTTGCATAATTACCTTAATAATATGCCATTGTTTTCATCAGGATCGCCAATATTAAATTATAAAAATCCCATTATGTTACTAATTAAATTTGATAAATATTACGGTTTCATTTGAATTTATCGTATAAAAAACTACCATTATCATTATAATTTAAGATAAAGTAATTTTTTTGTTTGTTTGTTGTTTTGTTTTTTCAATAAATTTGTTGTAAAGTCTATATTTACAATAACTTTGTTTACTTAACGACGCTATCACTAGGTGATAGTGTTATTGTATTGTTTATGTTGGTATTATTTTGTTGAAATGGTGGCAGATTTTTGGCGCGCATATTTTCAAATTTAAATTTTCTAAAGTCGGAGAAAAAATAATTTTCGAATAGAATACGTACAAAAAGCAGCAATTACAGTAATAAAATTCATCTAAGGTATAGAATTTTGATTTGTGGGTGATTGTAAAAGAATATTTGTCAGGGTGTTCAATTTTTTACTTTGAAATAGAGGTCGTTACAGTCCTTTGGTAATTATTGTCTGTCCTATTCGAAATTACTGTATTGTACGTCTATTTTTAATCGAGCAACTTGGTCTCGGTCTAAATTATCACTAATAGTTACTTAATTTAAAATGTACGGCAAAAGTACGGCTCGATTTAGGGCCTTCTTTAGCACTCAGGACCTTGTTTGTCCTTAATACGCCACTGACTATTGTGTTGATAAACACTGTTCTTTTTTGCAATTACCTCCATGAACTAGTTTGAACAAACAATTGTCTTGTTGCTTTTAGTATCTTGTAGTCAAGTTAACCAATTCAAAGTAGGTTAATTGTATTTTGTTTCGTAAATTGTAAGAAAAATACTTTTGAAAATATAAGGTTTTATTCAATTACTTAAATCTATGTCTTATTACAACCGTTACACCATTTATTTCTAAATGATTGAGACAAAAAATGAAGAATAAAAATTAAAGTTATTCACTAATAGTGTCGATTGTTTTGTACATAAATGAATATTCACATGGCTACGATTACAAACACGTTTTTATTAAAATTTAGTAAAGCTGATAAGGAATTGTACATCTGGTGTCAAAATAAAATTAACATAAAATAAAAATAAAATAACGTAAATTACGTATAACTCCACTCTCATCAAAAAAAAGAAAAAAAGAAAAAATCGATATATTTTTCTGCATGAACACTCCGACTGCAAGAATTTTATTATATTTTTTTTATTTATTTAAATGCGATAAACACACATGGCAGGAGAAACTAGAAGCATTTATCTGACTATTGTCTGTGCACTTTCCACATCAGTCCATAAATAAATAAATCAATAAATATTTGCAACAACACTTTAGGATAATTTCGACAACAAATAAACGTTGCAAAATCTGAAATTGATGCTAACAAATTGTACCATCAAGATAGTCTCTTTTTTTTGTTAAAAAAAAAAAAGAAAATAATTAATGAAGATAGATAATAGTGAAAAACTTCACAAAAATTATTATTTTATTTAAGATTTAATACTTGGTCAAATTTTTTGTTTTTATTTTTAAAAATTTTCGTTCAAAATTTGCTTCAACTATCTGGTGTTTGATTAATTTCAGCAAGAGCACTTTCAACTAAACGTTTATGTTTACCAACTAATTCTGGTAAATCATATGCAATAGCAACATCCAGTCGATTTATTGGACAACCCCTGAAATATGTACATGTAGCTGAAAGTTGTTGAAAATCATATAATGGATTTAATTTGAAAAAATCACGATAAACATCAGGATCTGGTAGATCATAACGTGATATATTTGTTAATGTTGATAAACCTTCATAAATATGATAATCTTGTGGATGTTCGATAATTTGATCAGCGACTTGTTTACGATTACCAAATACTGATTTATGATTGTAATATGTTGTTAAATAACAATCAACCATTTTTGCATGATTTCTAACACGTACCTGTAATAAAATTTGATTTACAACAATTATTTATAATATTTTGACATAAATTGTTGAATTACCGCAAATCTACGTGCACTAGCTATTTTATTTTCAATACGTTTATCGATGGCTGATCGTAAATCTCTCAAAAATGCCCGTTCTTGTGCTTGTAATAATCTTACAGGAGCCCATGCTTCAAATGGTCTAGACCATAATGATGTTGTGTACATAACAGGAGGCTGAGCTGATGACATTAATGGTGATATATTCCATATTAATGATCCTTGTACTCTCATTAATTCTTCAGGTTTAACTTGATCGGCTTTATTCAATATAATGCGTGTCTGGAATTTGAAAAATTAATTTTTAAAATTTTATTGTAAGTAAAATTGAATTTTCACCTGATGTTCGCGTCCTTTCAATTGATCTAAAATAGCCTCAGTTTCTGGACCTACATCAAGTTTTGATGGATCATAAACTAAAAATATTATATCGGCTCTATCAATAAACCATTGACATGCATCATTGAATGGGAATACTCTAGATATTTGTTTACGAACTTCTAGTATACCTGGTATTTCAACGATATTCACCTAACAATCAAAATAACTATTAAATTGTTGTTAAAATTTACACATAACGTAATACTTTTTCTAATAATTTACTGGGTAATTTAATACCACGTAAACGTTCCTCTAAGCCTTGTCCGAATTTTTGTAGACCAGAAAATGTAAAATCCGCCGCCAATTGTGTACCATCGATAACTTCCGGTTCATCACCATACATTAATATGTTGAAATATGCTGGAGACGGTTCTGCACCTAAATACATCTTAAATTTACAAAACAAATCACCAATACAAACACCCAACAATACCTGTACGTAATGATGTTTCATTATATTCGTTATTGAGAAGGTAATTCACAATTGAAGATTTACCACCACTCCATGGTCCCATAAATAATATTAAAGGTTTTGAAAATATTTCAGCATCACCAAAATGGCGATTACTTAAATCACGATATTTATACAACGTTTCTAATGGTTTTATGGCATTTTCGTATAATTTTTTCAATTCTCTTAATGTTATATCAGCAATTCTAATGATAACATTTTCAGTTTCTGATGATTCATCATCTAATTTCAATAGATGTTCAACATGCTCTCTTGCTCGAAGTTCAGTTGGTATTTCATCATCGATACCAAGTGCTTCTTCAGGAGCAGTATCTTCACTACTCTCTTCTTCATCAGTATTATTTTCATCACTTTTATCTTTCTGTTCGCCACTATCTTCGTTTTCTTTTTCTTTATCTTCAGTTTCTTTGCTTTCGTCTTTATCGTTGTCAACATTAGAAATAGTATCATCAGGTTGTTCTGAACTTTTTGTTTCGTCTTCTCCACTTTCAGGTTTTTGTTCCACGGATTTTTCTTCAGTTGTTTCTACTTCAGCAGATTCTTTAATTGCTTCAGCTTCAATTGATTCAACAGCATCGTCTTCTTTACTATCAACTTTGTCTTCTATACTTTCAGTAGTTTCTTCTTTACTGTCTTTCTCATCTTCTTTGGTGTCTTCTTGACTTTCAGGATCAGTAGGCGCTTCAGTTATTTGTTCTTCACTCTGTTCTTTAGAATCTTCTTTGTCTGGTTCAGTTTCTTCTTTGCTTTCTTTTTGGTTTTCTTCTTCACTTTCTGCATCTTGTGTTTTTTCTTCAGTTTCATTTGATTCGGCGTCTTGTTGTGGTTGTTCATCACTTTCTGTCACTTCTTCTACTGTTTCATCGGATTTTTTATCGTCGACTTCATCAGATCCTTCAGTTTCTGCCTTTTTGCCATCTTCCTCTTCATGAGTATCCTATTCAATTGTTATTATTTGATTTAAATAAACTTATTTTTATTTAAACAGAGAAAATTACCGCATCTGGAGTTGATTCTTCTTTGGATTCCTCGCTGGTATGCGTTTGTGTATCCTGTATTATTTAATAATAAATATAATAATTTAAAAATATTGCAATTTACCTGTTGTTCATTAATTTGCTCGTCATTTATATCGGCATCTTCGGCGCTTTTTTGTTCCGATTCATCTCGTTGATCGTCATCACCATCATCATCATTATCATCAACAATTTTTTGATGATCAGTGTCGTCTGTTGTTATTTCAATTGTAGGTAAATCTTCTTTACTATCGCTTATATCTGATATTTCTGTATCAATTGTTTCACCTATTTCTAATTCTTTTAATGCCTTCTCAATGTATGGTCGACATTCGGATTCGGAGGGACCTTCAAACTCTGCCTCACCTTGCACAACTTTTAATTATAAATAAATTAAAAAAAAAAAACAAAATCAATGTAATAAAATTATTTTCAAAAAATTTTCAACCTCATAATAATTAAATATTTGGCAATTTGCCATAAAAACAGCTGTGATTTTATAATTGTTGAAAAATATTTGATAATATTTAAAATTGGATGATGTTTTTATTATTATTATTTATGGATAATGTTGATTGATGGTTGTTCTAAATTGTTGTTTATCGTTGAAATATTTGGGGTAAATCGTTCAATTTAAGGGCAAATAGAATTATTCATATATTAAATTTGTGTTTGGTCTAAATCGGTAACAGAGTCTAGGGTAGCCTTTGCTGGCGATTTGCCGATGTCGTCAGTTGCAATAGGTACTTGGCTACTTTTAGATCAGCGATCTTACATTGAAAAAAAATATATATATGTATATAGATATATTTATATTGATGCTACCTTTTTATAGTAAATATTCCCAATACTGAGTCTTTTACGACTAATAGACCGATCCTATTAATAATGGAATTGTTTGGATTTTTTTTCTGATCAAAATAGGGCTGATTTGGATTTTATGATTCGTTATTATTATTCTTAATAAATGTACGAAATATTTGCAAATAACAATTTTTATTTATAGTTTTCAATATATTTGCGAAAATTTTTATTATTAGAAACCGGCACCGTCCAAAAATAACATATCATATTATATAGCACGAGAAATGTATGAAATCATGGCTACGTTCATATTACATAATTAAAAATTAAGACATCACTGATATTTAACACTGAAAATAAACCATTTCAACCCTATATTGTTGTATTTTAGACTAAAAACGATAATCAAGAAAAATTCCAATTAGAATATAATCTTTATGATTTGTGAATTAAATTCATATACGACAAAAAAAAATGATAATAATTGATAAATATGATCAATTTTTATATAATAAACGTACCCTGCAAGGTAGTGGCGAGAAGCGAAACTCCTAGAAGCAGCAAAAGCCACGAGGACCTCCGGTAGACCTCCATGGCGTCTCTTCACTACACCCGTCACATTAACGTCTCACACTGAAAACCCAGATTGTGTTCGACCATCACATATCATCGCGACGCAACACAGTGACGGCGGTTGATATTCTAAAATTATCTTAAACCATCGCAATCAAATCGAATTAAAAATTATCCAATAATTTAATGATAGATTAGCAGTAGTGCAGTGATATTATTTCGGATATAATTTTTAAATAATTGCATTTAAGGGGTTTTATACGAATTTAATTTGATATCGCCGCCACTGTTAATAAAGCATGAACGACGTCTGACGACGCTCGACGATTTCTGAATTTTCAGCGCAACCTTTAATGACTTAAGTTATAAAGTAATGCAAAAGATCTCATTCACGACGAACTGTGAGAGTGAATCTCGTTATATTTGCCCTGTTGTTCAAATCGAAAATTTCTAAACTTTCAAAAGTTTTGTGAATTGCTTCAATAATCGATTTTTGGGGTATCGACTTATGTTCAGATCGAATTCGCGATTTATTTGTTGAAAATTTTTGTGTAAATTAAACGATTTAATTAGTGGTTATTGGAATTATTTATGATATGTTGTAGATATTTGGTTAAACATCACAAATATATGAAAAATACGTTTATAAACGTCATATGTAAAATAAAATTATATTTTTAGGGTAACCCCGTTATCCCGTTCTGGATTATTTTTGGAAACAATTACAAATATTTATTTCAAGCAGTTTTTATCGACCAACCTCTATTTTTATCATATATTATTGGTCAAAAATACTTACAATTCGACAAAAAAACGTCATATTACCTCCTACTTTGGATTCGAACGTCATATTAAAAAAATTTAAACAAATTTCTTTAATAATAAATAAATTTATTGAAAATTAATTTAGAAAATTCACAACCAATCGAAAATAAATATTTAATTAACAAATAATAAAAAATTAAATCGCATTCAATGAATTTAACAGTTTAAAAGCCACATATTGGTCGCTTTGTTCATGGGTTTTATCAAATGTAAACCATAAGGCAATAGCACATCTTGAACCATTTTTGACCGCTTTAACACCGTGGATATTCTCGATGCCGGACGAAAATGCCACCATTCGTCCACATTTCGGATAAACAATACTCTAGAAAATAGAAAATTAAAAAAAAAAAAAAATCGATCATAAATTCAATCAAATACTTGGATATTCTCCCCTTTAGGATCCGAACTGAATATGAATTCGCCACCGTCAAAATTATCGTTTAAATATATGATAGCACTGTAATCACGCCACGTATAAGCTGTTTCTGTTTTTGGACAATAATCTTGATCTAATAGTACACAATTATCGGCATGTACTTCATGACTGAAATCGTTTCGATCTGTGGGCGATCCTGAAATATTCGAATTTGAACAGGTCAAGTTAGAATAGATCGACTGTAGATTCTTACCTGGTAATGCTGATCTACAAACTAGATGTGTATAAGTGAAATATAATTCTTCTGTTATGTTAAAATATTGTTGGATTTTGTCTTTAGCTGTTTTTGTCACATTTAGAATTAATTCTAATGATTTTGGATTTAATAAATGAAAATAAACTAATAATGTTGCACGACTTATTGTAATGCCTTCGAATTTTTCTAGTGGTGTATGTGGTGATTTTTTACCATAACCATCACCTAGTATTGCAAACATTTTTACAATATTTATTAATAATCGACATTGTTTCGTTGTTAATAAACCATCTGATAGAAAACGTTTTGGACCGTTTAATTGTTTTTCAGTCATTATAATTCGATATTTTAAATCCTGCAGAAGAAAATTTTTAAGGACAATAAAAAAAAATATTGTTATTTACTGAAAAAAGAACTGTTTATTGGATTTTGTATCAGAAAAATAGTATCAGAACAGCCCAGATTCGTTAATAGATTAAGATTATATATTTATTGTTTTTTTTTTTTGGTTGGTATTTACAACATTAAAGAGAATAATTAACATCCCACAAAAAGCGTACATAAATTGAAGATCAGGCAGTGTTGTCAGTTTCTGTGGCAGTAGTTTGGCCCTGCAAGTCAAACGATTATCAGTTAGGTACATGCTAGCAAAAGAATTGATGAGATTCGGAACAAGTCTCGACCACAATCTCAACGGCCATAGAACGAAGAGTTTTGTTAGTTCACAGATGCTCCACATTTACTGAAATGCAGGTGGCGCTCGATTTGGTTAGAAAGAAAGCCCATCGTGTGCCTCTCTGTTTACACATCGATAAATAGATAGAGGTCGAGATTTGCTCAGAATCGTGCTGAACATTTAAACAACAAAACTAAACGAAATAAGAATTTTGTTTAACCATTTCCAACAACAACAACAACAATAAATCAAAATGCATTAATTAAAATATAATGAAGAATCATAAAATACACCACCCACACTAATTTAACTTGAATTAAATCTATTTACAGTTATTGCATATAAAATAAAACGCTCCAATAAAATTTGATGAATAAACAATAACAAATGAATTAAACAATAACAAAAAGAGAGAAAAATAACGCAATTTTATGATATAACTATTAGGTCAAACAAAATGTTGTAAAATGTTATTTATTATCATATAAAATAGAAGCTTAGATAAGCTGAAGCCTGTACTTGATTGTAATCTAATATACAACTTCCTGACACGTGTAAATTACAATTTTATCAGATACAAATAAATAATTCAAAACAAATACCTGATTTGGTTGTGGTTTAGCTTGGCTTATTGACGAAAATTCGGTTAAAATAAACCTATACAGTCTTTTTTCATACATTTGCCTTTGAACGTAGTGTACAGCTTCCTATAGTGGGAAAATAATATTTCAATTTGAAAAAAATACGACGAAACCCCATAAGCGGTCTGAAATATATTCTGACCTCAAGCGGGATTCGAACCCAGGTCGCTCTTTGTTCGTGCACCACCAAGGAATCTATTTATCATTCGGACCGCTTATGGAAGTTTCGTCGTTATTCTTTCTTTCAGCACTACTTACAGGTCTTGGTATAAAAAGATCATCACTACCTTTAGGCAATTTGCTATAATAATATTTATTGTCTAACATCGTTTCGTCTTTGGGATAAAACAATAGATAGCTGGCTACAGCAGCACAGGCGGCTCTCAAATTACCACCTAACAAAATGATTTTATTCGAAAATTACTAAATTACATTCAAAACAAATTAGTGATAATTACTCCTAAAATAAGCATATTGAAGATAATGATAATGACTAGGTAATAAATCGTCGTGTTTCTCGCCATTTAATGAATCCAATTTACTGGCGCATTTTCGTTTACATCTAAGACAATACGTGAAATGATCTGGAATATTTTGTAAATTTGATCAATAATAATAATTATATATAAAAAATAATTATGTATTTACTAGCAATTGATGGTATAAAATCTGGATACCATCCTTGATCAAAGGGCCCCTCACATTGTGCCCTACATTCATCATCAGCATGCAAATAAGCCAATAATGATTCTTCCATATTTTGTATAACTTCATTCCAATCTTTTCTTTCATATGCATCAACACCGTGTAAATACAAATAAACAAAATCCTAATAATTTAATTATTAATTAATTTAATTAATATATGTGATGGTTATTTATCGAGATTTTCTTACTTTGGCTTCATAATTTACAACTTCTGATATATCAACACCTTCCATTGAAGAATAATATTTCAAATTAGCTGACATTACTTTATCATCCGGATGTGATACTAAATATGTATATGCTGCATTTGCTGCTTTTTGTGGTTCTTTATTCTGTAAATTGGATGATTTTTTTATATATTTTTTATCCTATGGAGCCATTACAATATTAAAACAGTGGCGTAGGAATAGGGACGGATGGAGTGGCATTGTTACGCAGCGGCCAAATTGACGCAGGCGATCTAATGACTAAAGGAAAATGAACTCAGCCGTTAGGCGCTGATTTAAATTCTGCTACCGATCCTAGCTACCCTATACAGTGCTCGCTGTTTAATATGATTTTTAAATTTACTGATTCTTGTCACATATCGTAAGAATATGCCTTAATATAAGTGAATATTTCTCAACTGATCCTGTGAAGTAAACTAAAATCGAAATATAATAATAGCACCAATTCGTATTATTCGCTTAATTAATTGTAATTAAATTAATCTATAACTACTATAATCGTAAAATAAATATCGCATTGTTTTACTCAACTATTAAATTGTTATAACTATGTTTATTTTCGTATAATTACGCTCAATTTTCTCATAAATGTCAAGATTAATTTTAATGACCAATTTTACAACCGTTTAACAATTAACAATTACGCATATGTGTTAACCAAGATTATATCATTTGAATATTTGTGCAAATACTAACATACTCATACGTAATTATCAATTATACGATTATAAAAAGGCCTTAATTAAGAGATCTAACATGTTCCACTGTTGTGGTCGGTTATAGCCGTTTTTAAGCAATAAAAAATTACAACATAAGAACTGGTGTTGCTTAAACTTGCATGGGTGCCAGGGCATCGGGGAATTCCCGGTAACGAAATAGCCGATGACCTTGGGAGAACCCACAGAAGGCAGAAAATCTATGCGTGGGAATGGAAGAGGAAAATGCTCCACTGGAGACAATGTCCAGAAATACAACAGGCAAAAAAGCTTACTGACTGTTTGCCTCAGAATGCTAGAAAGCTCCTCGACCTAAGTAGGAACGCACTAAGGCTTATAACGGGGCTCTTAACTGGGCACTGCCCAGTGAGATACAATTTCAAAAAACTGGGCAAAGCAGACAGTAATGCCTTGGCTCAGATAAAACTCACCCACCTAGGCACCTGCTGAAGTGACGAAGAGGTCTGCCAGAGAGATAGATAGCTTTGCCAAAAAGATATCTTTCCTGGGATATCAATAGACGGAGGGTTAAGAACAATAGATCTGCTGTGGTGGCAATTTAGGAAGCCTATAGTGGCCAAACGATCCCTATAATCCAATCTAATTGGTGTTGCTAATAACAACGGACAGCAAAGTGTCTTTCGGTGTAACTTCAAAATTTGATTTGAAAGAAAACCTTTTTGTTGTTTCACAACAAATAGTTGTTGTAGGCAATTTGATTTTATATATTCGATCATTATTGGGTCTTTCAGCTTTCCTCCATAAATCTCGACTGAAGGTTGACTTTACAGCAAATCAGCCTTATGTTCCTGACACATAAAGTTCATGTTAATAAAATAGGATTTAAAATGAATTTTATGTTCAGAGAATATGAGGTGAGGTCAGCAACAAAGTGTATTAACGATAAGTCGAGAATAAAGTGTCGAAATTTGATTAGCTGCAGGCGTGGATTTACTACGACGCTATAACGACGCTACGAATCGCTATGGGGCTTCCAAAAGTGCTCGGTAATACGTGAGACTTTGCAATACAGTAGAGTAGTAGAGCCTTGCTTGACCAACTATTAGATTATTCGATCCCATTCTTACAGAAATACCGAGGTTTATCTCTGCTTTAACCGTCGTTGAGTGTCGGATGAACCGACATCCCATAAAGACTAAATATCTCTCCGTATTATCTCACCTTTTCCCTAATCCAACAGGTGCTTGGTTCTGTAATAGTCGGTTAAAGTAACTTTCACTGTAAAGATTTCGTACAATTACTTTGTTGAGCACAAGTCCCACAACCCTTGCATGGGTGCCAGGGCATCAGGGACTTGCTGGCAACGAAATATCCGACGACCTTGCGAGAGCAGGTGCTATGGCTCCACTCATAGGTCCGGAGCCATTCTATGGGCTAGCCAAGCCCCACAGAAGGCAGGAAATCTATGCGTGGGAATGGAGCAGGAAAATGCTCCACTGGAGACAATGTCCAGGAATGCGACAGACAAAAAAGTTTATCGACTATTTGCCTCAGAATGCTAGAAAGCTTCTCGACCTAAGTAGGAACGAACTAAGACTGGTAACGGGACTCTTAACTGGGCATTGCCCAGTGAGATACCATCTCAGAAAACTAGGCAAAGCAGACAGTGAGAGATGTAGATTATGTGGATCGGACAATGGAAGCTCCGAACACATATTATGCAAATGTGACGCCTTGGCCCACATAAGACTCGTTAGCCTAGGCAGTGTGACCCTATCACCTGTTGAAGTGGCAAAGAAGTCTCCCAGAGAGATAGTTATAGCTTTGCTAAAAAGATATCTTTCCTGGGATGTCAATAGATGGAGGGTTAAGAACAATAGATCAGCTGTGGTCGCAGTTCAGGAAGGCTACATGGCCAAACGACCCCTATAATCTAAATCTAAATCTAAACAAGGCACACAAAGAATATAGATCCGCTACACTTAACTAAAAAATGATCAATTTGAAGTAAAATTGGTAAAATTTTTGAGAAATCATGATAGTCACGCAATCTCTACATGAAGATAGAGATGATGGTGATTTGATTAAAGAATATCATATTCTATTTATAAAGAAGTTTGAACGCATTTTCAATCCAGATGCATTTTAGAATATCGATATTCTTTAAATATAACAACCATAAAACTAAGTATAGTTGTATGAAAATAAACAGGACAAATAATGTATATACACAACATATGGAAATTTATTCAACGGTAGAAATGATTAAGTTATAGTTTGTTAGGTGGAAAAGGGTGCTGTTCGCTGTAATTGAAAATTGCCACCAGCTCCCGCCCACTACTCAAACTATAATAATTCCAACAAATATTTTCAATTAATTTAAACGAAAGTAAACGGTGATCGAATTGGTCATGACTAAATATAAAAATAAATCGATTTAACAGCAATCATAAACGAATTGTAGCTCGTTTAGTGTGAAACATGCTGTTAACTTAAACAAGTTAAGTGAACAATATGTATCCACTAGATGAACTATAACAGAGACCATAATATTATCGGATTTGTCATGACCAGAAATAGGTATTTGAAATGAGTTATAATAGTCGGTTTTATTATCGTATCAAAATTCTAAAGAAATTGTCGATTGAATTGTTAATATTCAAATGGTTATTATATAAACAGTAGCGTAACTGGCGCAAGGCGAATTAGGGGGTTTCTGAAGCGCGCATTTCAACTTTAAAGTTACGCCACTGATGGTGATTGTGATATTTGACCTAACGGAAATTTATACATTGATAATAATAATTTATTTTTTATTTTATTAAATTTCTCTACTTACTTGAAAATAGCAAATATGTAAATATTCATATGGTTTTTTATCTTCAAATAAATTCTCAATATCTTTGTTAATATTAAAATTACCAAATATGTCCTTATATTCGCGTTTACATTTAACAATACATAATGTTGTTTTTACTGTTCGTTCATAAAATAATAAATTTTCGATATCAACTGGATATAATGGTGTTGAATCTTCAGCATCTTGTCGACAATGCATACGACAATTTTGTAATTTTCTACTATAATCACGGTATTTTTCTAACGAATTTTCAAAATTCAATACACACTCATCGAATTTATTATCTAAATATGCTTCAACACCTTTTTCATAATAATAAATACATGTTTCTGTTGTATTTTCATTTTGACAAAACACATGTGTTATTAATATTATTGATGATAATAAGAACAAATAAGTAACGCGTGCGCTCTCAACCATGGTTAAGTCACATACTAAACTTGGAAAAATGTTGTTATAAGTTACACAAACTATACAGCAACTAATTGGTTCAACAATAAAACACTTGGATATGCTCAGATTCATACTGGAGTCTGGCAAATCCATGTGTGTGCAATGAAGATGCTACAAATAGATTTTATTCACTTCAATGTAAATTCGATAGGATTTTTTTAATCAAAGTTTCCAGACTACTAACACCCACACTTCGACGATTACATTCCCAATTACATAATCATTCAAACGAAAAAAATCATATTGCAATTTGATTTTAGATAATCTCATATTTAACTCATATTCCTTATATGTACTGTAAAGTTTACTCATCCTTTTAGTACTTCGATTCATTTGCCTTAAGTTTGAAACAAATACAACAACTATTGGAAAGTTTAGCTAGCACACACAGTCTTTTGACTCTTAATTAGTATGTAAATACAGAATCCACGATATGTATGCTTCTATATGTACACACAGACTGCCAATGCTTTTCTTTATGATATTCTAGGAAAATCTAGGTAACAATTAAGTCTAGATTACCACGAATATCATTAAGACTGGCAATTATAGCATCAAAACGACGATGATTAATTCTATCCTTACTAATATTTTTAGTGGATTAAGGATAAATTTAAGTCTATTTCCGCTCAATATTAGTAAGGATGTGATTATACAGCATCAAAATTAATCTATGTGTATATGGGCACAATTTACTGATATCAGTAGAGTAAGTATATAGATGTTTATAAGATTTATAGAAGCAGATACGAATGAATATTTGTCAATTTATTGAGTTTACAGTATAACAATCAAATGGTCAAAACATCAGGATTTTTGTGTGTTTTGATACACAAGTATAAGCATTGTTTCAGTTGAGAGATAATGAACTATTGCGTTGTGTCCTAAAGTCAAAATAATCACATTTAGACAAACTTTAGGTTATTTGGATGTTACACCTCAGTATTTCATCTCTGATTACATTTGAAATATCTTATTTAATTTTCCCACCCTTTATCAAGGATTCTAAAGTGTTTACGCAATATAACGATTATTCGCATTTATCAAGTGACAATATTCACATTTCAGATCTTTAGTTATTGATACGGTCGCTAAAATCACCGTACGTACTATACATGTTTTATTATTTGTAAAAAAGAAAACACACATATAAGAATTCTCTATTTATTATCTAACAGACATTTATTGTATGTGCACAACGAACAAAATCCATTCATATCACAGATAAACAATCAACTATGTGTACTTTTTTGATTATTACGTTCCTCTTCAAATAATCGTTTTAATTTAGCCTTTGTTTGTAATGATTTTTCATAATTTCGTTTACGTCGTTGTAAACGTTCCTCTTTCAAACATTTCACCATTGCCTGATCAGCTGCATTACAATAACCAAAAAATCTGGCGAAAGGATTCTACAAAAAACAACAAATTAATAATAATAATAATTAAACGTGATAATTACATCTTTATGACACTGTTTGAGTAGAGCAATTAATTCGTTACATTTATCAGTGTGTAAATGTCCTGAAAGATCTGTATGCATTTTAAAATTGTAATAATTTACCGAAATTCGACCGATGTATAACCTCAATTTTTATACTGAAATTTGGTTGGTTATTGCGACAATACGCCATCTATCCGCGAGGCATTAAACTATCCAATCGACCATTGTTCATTGAACAATATTGTTATTTTTCGTTAATATAAACAATATGGTAGAATTGAAATAAAATAATTAAATATGTCAGGATTTAATATATTATTTACAACTGGATTGTACACATTATTCTAATTTTAATACTATACAATTGTTGTCTAAGAACTACATGTTTTAATAAAAAATGTTATTGAAATATTATACTTATGTCATATATTATTTTTTTCAAAACAAACATAAATGGTTAAATAATAAATATAAAAACAACGACTTTTTTATTATGTTATAAATTTTGATTTATAATAGTATGCAATGCTGCTATTCAATTGTTTCATTCATTTGTCACTAATAAATCATTATTGTATTACAACCCAGATGCAATGCTTACTATTATATTTACAAATTTTTTTTTATTATTAAATTACGACCTGCATAGCAACATATATTGGCATAATTTAAATGGTTAGATTTACTAATTAAATAGTAAACTATCCAAATAAATACAGAATTTACAAATGCTCAATAATCATTGAAAATAAACAGTAGATATACAATTTTTATCAAATTGTTTGAAAAAGGAATGTTATGTTCAATTTTAAAAAAATATATACGTATTATTTCAATTATTGTTTTATAGTTAAAATGAGCAAATGCAAAATCCGGCCATTTGTTGCAACCTAATTTCTATGTGGGTTATTTTCTAACATTACTATTATTAATACAACTATTATATATTAGATAGGTACCTTTAAGTATAATTTGAGTATATAGTACAAATTAATTTTGAAAATAATAAGATAGAGAAAGTGATAGTTAATAAATTATAAATATTTGAAATAAGTATTGGGATTGGAAAACGTACTATATACCCAAAGTTGTAAAGTGGACGAAAAAACA
>JAZBGY010001899.1:0-15563 GCA_037414755.1 Lydus trimaculatus
TTCATTATCACATGGAGATTTAGAGAAAGCGGAACAATTTGGTGGTAGTGCATTACGGATAGCAACATCCATACAAGCGCCCAAATTAGTTCTGACAGTTTTGCCAATGCTTATGTATAGTTGTTTGTTAAATAAGCATGTAGATGCGGCAATAGATATCTTAGACAAGTTACGCTCGTTTACTGAACATAATCATGATCAATCAGGAAGCTTATGGTATTTGGCTCAATGTGTATCTTTCCATTTGGAAACTGGTCATGTTATCATACCCTACGATGTATGTGAGAGATTTGGTGAAGGAATGGCACAAGAGGATTTTATAAATATTAAAGATGAGGCAGCTCGAAATCATTATTGTGTAACTATGTGGCTATGGTGTATTAGAAATCATAATTGGGAGAAAGCCACATTTTGGTATTCAAAAATTAAAGAGCTTTATCGGTTGGATGCTAATGCTTGTGTTGTTAACCAATTAACCGCCTTATATTTACTAGAAGGTTTGATAACGACTTTAGTTTATAAAATTGATGATGGAAATGATAAAAAAAGTTGCCATGACATAAAAAAAGAAATTGAAAAATTATTTAAAAAATTGGAAGAATCAGCTGGAAGTATTGAAATAATTTTGCCAAGGTAAAACACAATTTTCTCGGTAATTCGATTTTTTACTTAATTTGTTTATTTTTTCAAAGAATATTCCATATGAAAGCATACTATCGCTTTGTTCGTTATAATGACGCGAAAGCCTCTAAATATTTAGAAAAAGCTGATAAGTTGGCGTCAATTTACAACAATACGGTAGAAAAAGAATGGGTGATGCACTCTTCGAAGGTATGCCAATTTTGGATTAACATATTGTTGTTATCAGTTTTTAAATGTTTTCTTTTCATTCTAGGCTTGGAAGGGAATTATGGATAAATCTACAAAAACATTTTGGCAAGAACATTGTGACAAATCCAAACAATTGGATTACCATGAAATCCAACGGAATCACGGAACATTTGGATATTTTGCATTACCACTTCCTACACACGTAGGAAAGAAACTTAATAAAACATGAAGGTCTAAAATGTTCCTACTGATTGGACAATTATGTTGCAATTAGTGTTAAGACGGTTGCACATTACGCCGACGTGGTAAGCCATGCCAAAATGGTAAAGCCAGTAATTGTGACTTTGTGTTCATATGTTGTCTCGAAATTTTCATGTACACAAAGCCAATAGGATCTGCCCGGCCCACGGCTATGCCTACTAACAACAAGCCAGTACTGACCAGCAGAATTTCATCATTATCGGTCTTTTTCTGTTTTATACTTTATATATTTGTATTTTTTTAAAAAAAACAATAAAAATAAAGCATCTTATTCTTTCATATTTGTGTTTTATTGCCTATACTTCCCTATAATGTTTTGCACAAAATTTAGTCAATCTGTTATTGTTGTTTGGCATGCAGTGTAGCTTTAAAGGGACACTTAAACACTTGAATTTTTGACTTTACAGTACAAGTGCAAAATGCTGGTAAAAATGTAAAGATTTCCTACTGGAACAACTAGAAACAAAGACAAATACAGAGGGTACTGTTTCGGGGATTTCTAACGGCATCTTGTTTCGCTTTTCGATGAAGAAACAACCGGTTTGATTGGATATAGAAATTTGGAACATCTTTTGGGTCCGGTGGATATTGATTTGATTTATCCACGGCTTAATATTATCAGAGGCTTATATTGCCATGAAAAAGAAAAGATCCCAAAGTAATCATACTAAGAGGATTCTATACTCTATTGGTGGAGTCGGCCTTAGGGTGTCTGACACCTTTACGATCAGAACATTACTTCACAAAACTGATAAAATTGTTTTCGTTAAAATATTGATTATACAGAGTTGGGCAAAAGTCCCGGAACGACGGTCAAATATCTCCAAATTTCGTGAAGTTAAAGATCTGAATTTTTACAGATAGTAAACTACAGTTATAATCTATTGATCTAGGGTGAACTTTTGGTGAACTTGGCACTTCCGCTTCAACCGAAGGTAGCTGTCCACTTGCTTATTTTAATTAGAATGCTATATTTTTTTGGAAGCGCCAAGTTCACCAAAATACTCTAGATTGATAGATCATAACTTAAAACTACAATATCCAAAAAATCAGGTCTTTAGCTGCACCAAATTCTGAGTTATTCGACCGTTCCGCGACTTTTACCCAATCCTGTATAGTTATACAATGAAAATGTATATTGTTAGCATAGATACCCGATAATTTATTATTATAAATTAGGTGCCCTAGGAGGTGGCCCAACGTTGAGCTCCCCCAAAGCCGGCTCTGTGGATTAAAAAATTAGGATTATTTTTGGTGGGACACCCATATCTTTCAAACAATCTGGAATTGATGTACAGTCGTATCGGTGACTTATGAGACTGACTTTAGTAATAAAATTACTACACAATAGATTCGGCATGAAAGAACCTGATAGGGGTACAGAAATATTGCCAGAACGCTGTTTACGCGGACTTACCGTCGCGGTATACCGCATCAGTGTGAATACGGTGATATCCCGCAACGTCTCTTACAATTAGTACAGCCAACTTACCGTTACCGCTCCCGCTGCCGCTGTCCCACGCCGGTGTGTGGGATCCTTTACTTTTGAAATTTTCTAAAATAGCCATTATCAAAAATGACCACTAGATGTCGTAAGTTTTAGCCACCGTAACTATAACAACCATAATATAAACAATTAAAAAACAAAAATCATGGTAAGGTGTAACAATGGTTTAGTTTATTTATTTAATTAATTTTATTTATCTTAACAGATTTTAAGTCGAATTAAACCGGCAATTAATCCAAATTCAAATGAATCAACAAATGATACAACACCAGAAACAACAATTAATAAAAATGCCCAACAATTCGATGAATATTTAACCAAACGAGATTATACAGGTGCTATCACATTACTTGAAGTAAAATTAATTAATTATAATTTATATATTTTATTGATTAATTTGTTTTATATTTATATTAAAGTTTTTATACCATCAAGATCAAGATAATACAATACAATTATGGATAGCATATTGTGCATTCCATCATGGTAATTATAAGAAATCATTAGATATCTATGAGAATTTATTGAAAATCAATGATAATGATGAATTATTATTAATAAATCTAGCATGTTGTTATTTCTATTTGGGTATGTATGAAGAATCAAAAGAATGCGTATTGAAGAAATCAACAAATTGTCCATTGAAAATACGTTTAATGTTCCATTTATCACATAAATTAAATGATGAAAATACATTAATGGAATATCATGAACAATTACAAGATATCTTAGCGGATCAATTAAGTTTAGCTGCAATACATTATCTACGTGCCCATTATCAAGAAGCTATCGATATTTATAAACGTATATTATTACAATATCGCGATAATTTAGCATTAAATGTTTATATTGCATTATGTTATTATAAATTAGATTATTATGATGTATCACAGGAAGTGTTAAATTTATATTTAACACAATATCCAGATTCTGTAATTGCAACAAATTTAAAAGCATGCAATCATTTCCGTTTATATAAAGGTAATTTAGCTGAAAATGAATTACGTACGATTTTAAATCAAACAAATTTCAATTATGATCTAGTCAAACATAATTTAGTTGTATTTAATGATGGCATAAATGCCATGCAAATATTTCCACAATTAGTCGATATAATACCGGAAGCACGTCTCAATTTAGTTATCTATCATTTGAAAAATGATAACATAAAAGATGCGTATGATTTAATCAAAGATTTACAACCAGCTGTACCACAAGAATATATATTGAAAGGTGTGGTGAATGCTGCATTAGGCCAACAATTGAATTCAACTGAACATATAAAAATCGCCCAAGAATGTTTCCAATTAGTTGGTAGTTCGGCTAGTGAATGTGATACAATTGATGGTAGACAATGTATGGCGGCTTATTTCTTCTTATCCGAACAATATCCAGAAGTTTTAATCTATCTATCATCAATTAAAACATTTCTACATAATGATGATACGTTCAATTTCAATTATGCACAAGCTAAAACAGCATGTGGGAAATATCGAGAAGCGGAAGATACGTTTTTATTGATTAAAAATGAGAAAATTTGTAAATCGTTAATTTATACAACGAATCTGATTAAATGTTATATATGGAATGGTAAAGCGAAATTAGCATGGGATTTATATCAGAAAATGGAAAATCTCCTAATGACAGATAGTTTCAATTTATTATTATTGATAGCGAATGATTGTTATAAATTTGGTGAATTTTGGTATTCAGCAAAAGCATTCGATCAATTAGATCGTTTAGATCCAAATCCTGAATATTGGGAAGGTAAACGTGGTGCATGTGTTGGTGTATTTCAATATGTTATCATTGGTAAATATCCAATCGATATGTTAACAGATATATTACAATTATTGAGGAATAGTACATCAACACAAGCTGAATTCATTACGAAAATCATACGACAATGGATTAAAGAGAAACGTTCAACAATTAAATAATTATAATTTATTTATATATATATATGTATTTTTTAAAATAATTGATAAATAATTTACCTACTAAATAATAAATTAATTAAATTGATTACTAATTAGAATTTACAATAATGTGACGATTAATTGTGGAAATATTCCAAAACAAATTGGTGTTATTTTTTAGAATTAGAGCCAATATGGCTCAATTATTTTGAGAATTTTTGTTTTGGAATAGAATTACAAGACTCATAGAGTCTAAATATACATATTAAAGTTTTGTTACATAGATTCGATAATAGATGGCGCTATTACTGGTGTTTATTCAAAAATCATTTTATTAGTATGTAAAAGGTACTAATTTTGAAACGATTTTCGATCATATTGAATATGGATATTCTTCTATGTATTGTAATAGTGATGGTGGTAATTCTAAAAATGCTAATCTTCTTCTATCTGTTATATAACGATTTATTGTTAATCTTGTTAAATGTTTCAATGTTGGTGGTTTTCTATCTTTATATAATGGCTGTTCTAAACATATACTCAAACTTTTACCATTTGGACTTATCCATACTTGTCTATGATCATTATTATTATTATTATTATTATTATTAAAATTTATTAAACGTTTATTATTACAACGATAATATTGTAATAATTCTATAACACCAGAGAATAATGGCATGAAATTTTGTAAATGTTGTTCAGCATCTAAACGAAAATAACCATTTATATAATATAAACGTACAGATTTTGGACCACCTTCAGTTTGCATACTTAATGAAAATAAATAACGTGGATCTGATGAATTTCTTAATAAAAATGTACCGATTCGTGTAAATTTCAATAATTCATCACTTTTATTAAATGTGATATTCTCATAATACCAACCGGATAAACGTAATACCCGTACAATGTCTGTTAATTTTTCTAATTCTCGTTCCGGTTGTTGTTGTTGTTGATATGGTTGTATAGTCTCTATACCATTCGCTAATGGTAGAATAAAACTTAAAGGAACACTGGGTGAAATTTGCGGTGATGTTGGTGTAATTGCTGTTGTTGTTGTTGTTGTTGTTGTTGCAACCAAACCACCACCTGATAAAAACTGAACTGATCTCCTTTGTGTTGTTGATGATGTTGATGAACAACATGATGATGATGATGTTGTTGGGGGGCAGCACGTGAACTGGTGCTTACAGTTCGGGCATACAGTGCTACAACTTAACATTGCAAGGGGATGCCATACCCCGATCCAAGTATCATCAGGCCAATTTCTAGAAATAAACAAAACAAAATAAATAAAAGAATTTTTTCTAAGAATAAATTTCTTTTTTAGAATTCGTGCAATTTGTGAAATTCTAAGAAAATCATAAAACTGTAAAAAAAATAGATTTATTTAAATTGAATGTAGTAGAAAGAGAAGGAGAGAGGGAGAGTTATAACAATCGCCTTTCACCAACAATTACGCTGCTTTCAACACAACTTTCAAGCAAATATTTAAATAATTCTTTTGTTGTTTTTTTCTTCTGAAAAATGTGAACTGGCCTTTAGAAAAACTGAACGCTTTTCCGCGAACACACCACGGCCCCTCTATGATCAGACTTCTAGGAACTAACCAGGAACAGAAAAGCATCTGTACTATACATCTATCTCTATTTAACATACATAAATAAACAAAGATGGAACTATATGTGTATGTGTGTAAAACGGAAGAATTTCGTATAGTATGAAAGACAAAGATAGGTATAGACGAAGATGATGATGAAGAAAGCAAAGCGGCACACCTGCGGATTTATCTTGAAATATACCTGGATCTTTTTTTTTCTTTCAAAAAAGAAAAGAGAGTTTTACTTGGAATTTGGTTAAAGTCAGATAAAGATAAAGAGCAGGATTTGTCAAAATTTTTCCAAAATTATTTGAAACCCTAACCTATCCCAATTATGTTCCTAATTTAACTAGAATTAATAGTTCAATAACCCGCATTTCCGGTTTCCGGGTCTCCCGGAACTATTCATTTGTTTTCATCAATTACCACCACTACCAACAATTTGGAAAAAAAAAACAAAAAAACAAAAGAAAGACGCCACCGGCCATTGATAACTCGATTAGTTTTTTCGCTGATAAGATGCGTAAGCAAGTGGCGCTTACTATAAATGTGTTTTTTTTTATTTAATTGTTTTTTTTTAATTGATAAAATACCACGAACTGTTTAATTTTAATAATGTGTAAGTATGATAACGATTTCTCATTAAAAGGCATCATTCAAAGAAAAGTCGATTTCAAGGTTATTTTTAGAAATCCCCATATAAACACACGCATTCTGTGTATAGCGTTATTTTCATTAATTTTTTCTCTCTTTATTAAACAAAAAACCACAATTTACCTTAATTTAAATAATTAAAGGTAAAACAAAAAAATTAATGAAACTCAACCTATAATCAAAGTGAACATTGGATTTTAAAAAAAAAAACAAAACAACATCAGCCTACTATGATTTACCTTTTTTCGAATAGAATTTATCCTTCGATTACAACAGAATTTAAACATTTTCTTTCATTGAAAATTGGTTTTTTGTTAATAACAAATCAATAAAAACCCAAATACGTCCTATATTTACCACAAATACACATTATTTTGATTGAATTTATCACAATTTTAGATTCTAACCCCCAAAAAAAAACACTTCCACAGCCAACTATGTTGTTTGTTATAATTAAATAATTGAATGAAATACGGGTAGAGTCTGTGTGTTTGTTATCCACAAATAAAAACGTAAAATTTAGAACAGAAATCTTCCAAATTTGATTTAAAATTTGAATTAATCGACCGTACTCAACAACACTCACATTCTGAATGCCACTTAAAAAATTCAGTTGTCGATCTAAAATTGTATCTCGCACCATTCATTCATATATCTATCTCATTCTATTCTACTACACAACTAATTCAATACAATATAATAAACAAGAATAGCAATACGATACGATAATGGACGAACATGTTATACGTTTTGTTTTCACCCGCCGAACGTATATACGTTTCTTTTGTTTTTATCCTCTTTTAATAAAACAACAAAGATAACTTTATAGTAATTTGTATTGTAATAGAATGAGATAAAAGATAGATTTGATACTTCTGAGAATGATGAAACGTGTTTTCATTTCGCACGAAAAGCAGGCTATGGATAGTTACACATTGTGGTGGTATAGTGATGTTTAATGATGATGATGATGATGATAGAAAATCATTGAAATTGTGGGGTATTTGCGGGGTGGGGTGTGGAAGACTTCAGGGAATCACCATTTCTAAGAAGACATGGTATTTATTTATGTCTATGGGTATTTATAATAAACTATTAGGATCAACAGCGGTTCTCAAACAATCTTTATATATTTTTATGGCAATTTGTCGATTTATTGTTAATTATTGTAATTTAATAAAAATTTGATGATCAATAAATTCGTAGAAATTGTTTTTATTGTTTAATTAATAGGTTTGTCTTCTTGTTAAATTTGGTTTTGTTTTGTTAAATTCGATTTATAGATGATTAATTTTTTTCGTTATAACTGTACATTCTTTTTTTATTTTCTGATTATTCTATTTCAATAATTGCCGGATATAATGCAATTTCTTGGAAAACTATTAAAAAGAAATTGAAATTTTCATGGAATTCTTGTCTATATTTAGGGATTTTATTGATTTTAATGTTGGTATAGTAGTTAGTTGGTAGCGAAAAATGGCGCATGTCAATATTGTGTTTTATTCAAAGCCAACTATGATGATGATAAGGATATTCAAAGAATTTGATTTTGAAATTTTGATAACAAAATGAAAAAATTACAAAATTTTTGTGTTAATTGATTAATTAATTAATTAAAATCGAATCTTTCCATATTAGAAAATTGATAATTATTGCTATTTCAATAGTAGTGTCATTGTTTAATAATTTTTTTTCTTTTTTTATAATTATGGTTTCCATAGAAACCATTTGCTAAAAGATGGAAATTTTCTTAGAAATTGTTGTAACAATTATCATCTAATTAATTCTTATCTAAATTTGTTTATTTATAAAATTTGATTTAATCTTATTAAACAATAATTATGTTATTTTCATCAATCATAGCCTACTACAACCACCTGTTTTATTATTATTATTATCAATATTATTATTAGAAGAATGATTGTACGGTATAATGGAGGACTTACGTCCTCGATTATATCAATTTTTCTGCACGCTATAACGTAACTAAAAATTTTCATATTTATAATAATAAATCGTTTCCAGGAAAATCTATCTCTATCTCTTTTTATTACATATACAGGTAATTGCAGGTATATCCCATAGAGAGTATGTCAACCGTATTTTCTATTAAAAATAATTGAAAAAAAACCGCTTTTTTCTGCTATAAAAATCAATTACGAATTAATCTAATAATAATAAGAGTAATTTATAGAAAAATCGATATTCTGATAAATATGGAAAACCAATTATGGTGATTTCACTGGAACACCCGGTATATCTATAATATATTCCAGGAACAAAAGACAAACTTTTCCTCCACGCCTCCTATCTACTATAACTCTCTCTTTATAATAATACGCTTTTAAATATAGTGTTGTTCATGGAAATCAAGACGGCTGCGATATTTCCCCTTCCAACCCCCTTTTAGTTGTTGTATATCGTATAAATTTAGGAAATCGATTGCAATTTTCATGGAAAACTATTTTCGAATAAATCTATATACGTTTATGTGTTATTTTCAGTCGAACAGTACAGGAAAATGATGCGATTTTTCTTGTTTTTGGAGGGGTAAATGTGACGTCATTTTCTGTCAAAATTCATCTTTTGTTATTGTTTTGTTTTTATAATAAAGCCAACTTGATTCTTATATACAATTATCTAGTTAATTAATAATAATGAGGATATAATTAAGATTTTGCAATCTACAATTACGTGGTAATGATGGAAATTAATTTTAATAATTTTCTTGGAAATTATGGATTTCTATGAATTTGACCCATTAAACTAAATTTTAAAGTCACGCTATTTTCAGTCAAACTTTCTCTTCAAACTTTACAATACTATATAGTTATTTATAATTTAAACAGTTGGTAACAATGCCGATTTCCCCGAATTTCCTATTTGTTATCTCTGTCTTTTTTTTTTTTTTGATTTTGGTTCATTTGGTTGTTACAATTATCGTCAATTTCATTCATAATTCCATTATGAGATAAAAACTAATCGAAAATATTTTAAAAATAATAAGAGAGACAGATAGAGATAATGTTTTCTTGAATGATTAATGTCTATTGGAGTGTGTGTGTCTGTTTTAAAAATAGCAAATTCTGTGACACATATGGTCCAGACGCGTTGGTGGATGGCACACACACATATTTCTTCTATCTCTTTTCAACATTTGCAATTTTCTATAATTGGTAATGTTTGAAAAATTCGTACGACAGACAATATGGCAACAGAAAAACATAAATTTACATAAAATTTGTGTAGGTGGAACAAAGACAGAGATAATACTTTCATTATATGTGTAACAGAAAAAAATTAAACAACAGTACAATAAACATAACCTTATTTGAATCTAATAAATAATAAATCGATACCGGTAGCCTTGGTAGATTCTTTGAAAATCAACTCTACAGGTGTTTTGAAAGAACAACAAAACAACATTTCCAAAAACTAGGTTTCGATAAAAATTTAAGGTTATGTTCAAACGGATTTAGAAAATTTCGACGAAATATTCGCTGAATTTTTATTTTTAAACATTTTTTGTAGACTTTTAGAAATTCTTTCATTATAATGACGTCCGTTAGATTGGTAGGCGGCAAGTCAACCAATAAAATGGCGTCTTATATGCCGCCATATTGACACGTGTTAATACAATTTGGCGCATTTCGTTGTTTCTTTTTTCTCTATATATTCTTAGAAAAATCTCTAACGTAATTGTTTCATATTAAAAACATTAAATGTAAACAAAATACTTGTGTGTGTGTCTCTCATCCATTTAATCCAACACATAGACACAGAATTAACAGTCACATCATTTACTATAATAATGACGTCATTTGTAATTCATGTGAATTGGATGATGACACGTGAAACAGAACAGTTTGTGGTTAGTATACAAGAATCGGCGAGAATTTGAGGTTATGTTGTTTTTTGTTGTTATGCTCTGATTAAATCTTGGAAATAATTAAATTTTCTAGGCTGTTTCAATTATTTTTTTTTTATTAATGATAATAATAATAATAATAATAATAATAATAAGGAAACATCTGTGAAATTGCAATTAGAGGTTATTTCCTTATTAACGAAATTTGTCCTTTCATTCAACTGAAAAATGTTTTTCCCCATTCATATTCATTCGTGTTTCAAAATGTATATTTGAATAATTTTATAAAATTCCCAAAATGGCAGCTGTTCCGGTCGTTACAATTTTGAGGTTAAATCCACCCTTATCTACCATTATTAAAATAATGAAACAGATGGCGCTTTTTTTCTACTCTGTTAGTTAAACTATAATTATTATTATTGAATATTTGTGTGTATGTATGAAATGCAGCTGTTGGTTTCAACAACTTTCAGATATTATACCCCAATTCGCAGAAGTCTCCTCTATCGTTCTATCTCTGTTCTCATGGGTTTCTAATATGTATTTTTTTAACGGTGTCGACGACCATCATTGGTGGGGACCGACCTGTATATGTTGGTTGTGTGTGTGGTGGAGAGATTCTCAGAAGGATCAGGACATGGCCCCCGTGAAGAACCAACCTATATCAACCTTGAATATTGTTTTCAGGTTGGCTAACTTAACCCCCCATAATGTTATGGTGAAGCCATTAAGTACGATGCAATCTATTTTTGATTAATTCAATAGAATTTTGGTCATGTGATTTGTGGTAATATTGAGAAGAACAAGGATGGCCAAAACAACAGTGCAATTGTTTACGAATAATTTCATGCCAACTAGATAGATGATAGATTAAATATAAAGAATTTCGTAATGTTGAAAAGATTTTACAAATTATTTCGAAGAATTCCATTCAATTCCGTTTGGTATTTGTGAATTTCCAAGAATGTAAATTATCAAGTCGCCTTCTTTTTTAGATACATATATACATATACATATATAATAGATTGTTTTTTGTTTTTTTTTTAATTAATGATAATAATAATAATAATAATAATAGATTCAAAAAGGCAAAACAATTGAATTATTGTTTAATTTTGAACAAATATGACACCATTGCTTTTCTAAGAAGATTTCTTTATCATTATCGTGTGTTGTACAAATAAATTCCCAAAAACAAAAAAACAATAATTATTGTTAACTTGATTGTGTCGCAACAATTTATTGCTACGTCAATCGGTGTTGTTTTTTTTTTGCGTATATGTGTGCGTGTAAATAATTATCATAAAAAGTCGTAGCATAGGTCAAGATTAGTTTACGCAACCCAAAACTTTCCTAGTATGTCGCCATCTATGAAGCATTTTTTGTAGCTATCTTTCCGATAATACAGTTGATTGTAATTAAAAAAACTCTATTATTCCAAAATTACCGATTTTTTTTTTTTAAATATTATTTTAGGGCTTCTATAATTGATTGAGATGAAAATTTGGTAAATTTTCCAATAACCTGTGATATAAATAAAATAGGGTACCGGTGATTTAGCGTCATCTATGAAGTTTTTTTCGTGATAGTTGAGTTGGTAATACAGTTGACTGTAATTCAAAAAATTTGAATTTTTTTTGGAAAATTTCTCCAAAATTTTGAATTTTCTCTTTAATTTTCTAACAATTTTCCTTATTTAAACTAAATGACCAACAGGAATTATCAAATTCGTTGTATTTTTGTTGTTGTAGTGATGGTGGTAAAATATCGATCCAGTCCTTGTTGACTCTTGATAATACTATCAGCTGGTTGCCTTGTTATCCTTTAATGATTTCCCTTTTTTTATTGTGAAAATCAACGAAAATCATGTACATTCAATTAAATAATTGGAAATTTCATCAAATTTAATCAAGTGAGTGTTCATTTTTTTTCAAATAGTGTTTTTCTTTTATGTCCAAATTTGCATTTCTATAGATTTAACAATAATAGAAATAGATGGATACAAGTACCACACCTTTAGTAAATCGTTATACTTCATATAGTCCAACAGATGATAAAGATTATACAGCATTACAATTTGCTGTACGTCGTGGTTCTATAGAACAGGTGAAATATTTGATTGATTGTGGTACAGATTTGGATATTGGTCCAGATCCGGCATTACATTTAGCATTACATAAACAAAATGTTGTAATTGCACAAATTTTATTACAAGCTGGTGCTGATTTTGAAATTAAAGATTCTGTAAGTATTGCATTCAGTTACAGTGGCGTAGGAATAAGGGTGGATGGGGTAGTACTGCTATACGCTGCTTTTCATTAATAGCTAATGAATACAAGAAAAACCCGGCCGGCAATACCCATGCACCGTGGCTACGCCACTGTTTAATTACAAAAATTCTTATCAATAATTTGATTTTAATAGAATGGTGATTATCCGATCCATATTGCTTGTACATTGGGCCTATTGGAAATAGTTCAAACATTATGTGCATTAGGTTGTAGTTTAGAAATACCAACAACTCAAGGTTTATATCCGCTACATTTAGCTGCACGAAATGGTCACATACATGTTGTTCGGTAATTCCCCCCTTATAACTATCATGATTACCAACTGTTAAAATTTGATTATTATTATTTGATAGTTGTCTATGTGCAGCTGGTTGTAATATAGATGTGCGTAATTATGATAATATACGTGCCGATATAACAGCATTAAAATATGGTTATAACGATATAGCGGAATTATTAGATAAATTACGTATAACTGGACAACGTGATCATTATGCACGACAATTAGTACCAACAACAAAACCAGCATTACGTTTATCATTGAGATTATTAGGGAATTGTGGCGTTGGTAAGACTGCATTATGTAAATCATTAACAGCCGGTTTGTTTAGTTCGTTATTTCGACGATCTAGTTCGCTACAAAGCAACAAATGTAATTAATTAATTAATTAATTAATTAGGGACAAAAAAATTGAAATTAATTTGTAATTTAATTAATAGCGAGACCATCAAGTCCGATCAGTAGTCATCAAATTGAAATGGATATAACTTCACGTCAGAATTCGTTAACATTTGAAAGTAGCGCCAGTTATCAATCAACCAATGGTATTCATGTACAAAACGTGAGTAATGTATTAAGGTGGGAACACACTGGGCGCGCAGAGTAGTTACGGTTGTTCAGACGCGTAATGTTGTGCAACATTGAACACGCGCCAACGCGATCAAACCCCTTTTCAGTACATGAACGGTAAGTGTTTGTGCACTGTATTTTAACGGTATTTCAATTCACGCTGTACGATCCGGTTCGCATTCAATATAAAGATGAGCAGTACCGGATTGTGTAGGCTGTTGAAACGGTAAACCGTGCAATATTGTGTAAGACCCTAGCCCGCACACGATTACAATCCGCGCGTTTTGCACGGCGCAAATCTGCGCGTCCCAGGTGAACCCACCTTTACACTATAGAAAATTTTTTACTAATTTTTCAATTTCGATAAAGTTGGATATTTCTAATGTGGGTGATATAACAATTTGGGAATTTTCCGGACAAGAGAATTATTTTCCAATTTATCATCATTTCTTATGGCCATCACCTTATATATTAACATTAATATTATTTAATTTAGAAGATCCATTATCCGTACAAATACAACAAGTTTGTTTTTGGATTAATTTTCTAATAGCACGACAACCAGCCGATTTACCATCATGTAAATCCTACTTTTATTACAATAACCAATCAGATTGATATTTGTTGATTTTCAGCTGAATACGGACGAATTCTATTGGTTGCAACACATGTTGATCAGACACGTGCAATTAAAACACAAAATGGTGAATGGGTATGTACAGATGCACAAAAAGTATTTGAAACTGTACGTAAATTATTACCACATGTAACAAATCTAATGAATACAGTAATTATAATGGATGCAAATGTACCAGCTTCGTATGCATTTAAACAATTAAAAACTGTATTAGCTGAATTGAAACAGGAGTGTATTCAGGTAAATTTCTATATAAATAGTTTGATCGATGATTATAAATTTTTTTGAGGTTAGAATAAATTTGAAATTCGCGCTATTGATCAAGCTATCATTCTTATTATTATTGTTATAATTATTAATAATGAAAAAATGTTTAAGAATTAATGAAAAATTAAAATAAATTCTTTAACAGGACAGATTTAATTATAAAAAAGGACATTACGATTTGATAACTAACGAAAATTTTAAGGTAGTGTTTTTTGTTTTGTTTTGTTTGTTTCTTTTAATTTGTTTGCTTTTGTGTCGACAAGTGGCGAAATTTTTGTTTTTCAAAAAAAAAAACACACGCACAAAATGTTTTTTTTTTTTTTGTGTTTAATAACGAAACTGTAATCAATTATTGTGGCGCTACTTTTAGTCAACAGTTGGTACTTGGACTGGTTTACTTGAATCAACATTAACATGGTTGACAACTTTACAAAAACAATACGAACAATTCCCTGTTCTAACAAATGATTTATTTTCAAATTTATTAAGAAATCATGTGAATATTTTAGCATCAAATTCCCATATTTGTGAATTATTAAAACAATTACATTTAATGGGTGAAATATTTTGTATAAATAATTTGATTATAATATCAATACAATGGTTAACACAGAAATTATTGAGTGAATTGTTATCAGTTGAATTTCTATTACATTGTCGTGCAACTGGTTGTTATACAATTGATGATTTTCAAGCTATTTATAATCAATGTGATGCTAGTGGTGTTTTAGATCTATTGGAAGCATTGGATATTTGTGTTAGAGTTAGTATAAAGGCGCGTCTGGACCAAGTGCGCAGAACTGCACCGAACCCATATACTTAAAATAACTATACCGATTTTGAACATATGCGCAACCATTTGACGCAGGAAATAA
>JAZBGY010001900.1:0-15562 GCA_037414755.1 Lydus trimaculatus
TATTACCCATTTTGTAAAGACGCTGGGTTTTTCCATGAAAGGGGTGAGGGTGATAGTTGAAGTTACTTGCTCAAGTATATAGAAGTGGTTATCACCATTTTAAATATTCTAAAAGCAAAAATTTCTAAGAAAGTTTTGTCTAACTATTGTTTAGTCGTTTTTTTCTGTAAAAAGATTCTTCGTTCTATTTTATTCATTTCTAATACACCTTTATTTTTTATTTCATTGTACTTTTGATAATTTTGAGATTGAGTTAGATATTCTGAGAAATACAAGTAGATATATTTTCAATGTTTAAAAGTGATCTTGTTAATTTCTTTCATATTAGCTTATCCAGCCACCACGTATGGTAACACAATCATCTTTGAGATTACCTGCACTATATCGGCGCAACCGTATTTTTGATTTAAGGCAACTTGTGTAACATTACGCAATTGTCCCACATCTATATATTAGATACAAAGTATTATTTCTAGGGATGCAAACAGGTATAATTTTTGTCTTGTTATAAATCACCATCGTAAATTTGCAAGTGTCAAATTATATGATCTTGTGGTAACAGTTAGTGTACTGTTTATTGGGGTCTATAAATTACCAGAGCTCCAAGAAATTTTTCATCCGCGAAACGCGCGAAGCTCTAGCGCCTTCATTTATAACAATTTTTTGATGAAACCTTCACTAATAGCTTAGAAATTGTATTCTTCACAATATGACTTTCGCAAAAATTCATTTTTGCTATAAAATTCCCAGATTTAGACATTCACCGTTTTCGAGAAACTAATTTTGTTAATTTGATGCTTACGTAAGCTAAAATTGAAAAATCTAAAAAAGTCATTTCGTAGTAAACTTCACGAGGATTCCAAATCTGTAACATTTATTTCGATACGTTAATAAATGAAGGAGCTATGATGTCGCGCGTTTACATTAGATTCCCCATAAGAGAAATACGGAGCGAAGCCCCTTAAGTCGAGGCGCGCTTGTCGCGCGTCAGCAACCAACCAGCGACAGATTACTCTCTAGGAAAGAAATTTTTGTATTTGTATACGGGGACGAATTGTGTCAGGTACGAATTGACCGGAGACCAATTGTGGGAGACGAATTGCGGGGCTATCTTCTGCAATGCTGAGCGTGTGTGTCAATTGATTTTAGATCGCTGACATTCTAGACAACTTCTGCACCACTGTTGTATATGTTTGCGCATTCCAAGTCATACGAATCGCCTCGCGATGAGAGTCTGGGTTGCGCGGATGCCTGGATGAGCTGTGTTGTGAAATTTAGCAAAAACAAATATTTGGTGATCCTTCGGAATGTATGGTCGTACGGTCTCGGTGCTGACGTCACAATATAATTGTTTTGTCGTTCTTAAAACAGAGAGTAACTTCAAGCGTAAGCCGGATTTCTCCGGGTAGTTTAATATGGTTAATAAGTCTGTGTCAGTTTTTTGAGAATTCGTGATAGCGGTGAAGTCTAGTGACACTTGTTCATCAATTGCGTCAATCGCGTTTCGGGACAGGCAATCGGCGACGATGTTATCTGCACCGGTGATGTGTTTGATGTCTGTTGAAAATTGACTGATGTAGCTCACGTGTCTGATTTGTCGCGGCGCGCACTTTTCTGTCTTCTGTTTAAACGTGAATGTTAATGGTTTATGGTCTGTTACGATTGTAAACGTTTGACCGTCTAAAAAGTCTTTGAAATATTTAATGGCGCGGTAAATGGCCAATAATTCTCGGTCGTAAGTACTATACTTTCGTTCGGTTGTTGACAACATTTTTGAGAAGAAGGTTAGCGGCTTCCGCTCGTTGTTTTGTCGTTGTTGTAGGACAGCGCCGATGGCGATGTCGGACGCGTCAGTTGATAGTGTTAACTGTCCATTTGTAGCTGCGTGTAGCGCATTGCCGACTAAAGATGTGTTTTGCACTGTTCGAACACGGTGTTTGTCTCATCGTCCCATTGGATGGCATTCGTCGGTCGCTGGTTGCCTTGGAGGAGGTCGTGTAATCTTCGGTAAAAGTTGACCATACCTAAGAATCGTCGAAGATTCGTAACAGTTAGTTCGTTAATAACTTTATCTGTTAATTGGCCATCACCTTTATCACCAGGATCCTTATTATCTCTTTTAGCTTTACGTAACCTTGAGCCCATACGTTTCTGTATTTGTCCAACACGTTCCTTTTTTTCGACTACAGGAATATCATCGTATAGATTAATATCGATGATGCCCTTGAGTGTCTTCGAGTCGCCGTCTCCTTTATATTTCATATATTTGGCTCCATGCTTCTCTTCCGATCTTTCAAACATTTCTATCACAGCGTCAACTTCCATTTTCATGTTCTTCATACCAACATTCGTAGGCATCAATATCAGATTTTTTTTATGTTTCCACACATTACAATCTTGGCAAAAACTTGATTTCACTACTGTATCAACAACTTTCTTGTTACATTTACCTACAAGCGTAGCTACTCCAAAAAGTGAGCTGAAGTCTGTTTTTTTCCAAGTACCATCTCCAGAAACCGTCAAATGTATTGGATTACCATCGGGATTAGATGCTATCAATAATTATTTTTGATGCTGCCGAATGTAAATCTTCCAAAGTAAGGAATCCATGTACAATGACAACAATCTATACAACAACAACAACAGATTAAAATACTTAATGCAATCACTACGAATACTGCTAAAAGAGTATTAAAAATTGACGAATATTCCGATAAAAAAAGTTTATTGATTTCGGTTTGTAGAGTATCTTCAAATTGCTCTAATTTATGCTTCGCATGGCCGTAATTCATCGAGATTGATATTATTTAACTGTATTGGCTCCATTTGTGAATTCTTTCAAAAATTTAACCTTTTGCACACAGCAGTCATCTTCATTCAAATTAATATTTGGCATGTAGTGTGTTAGATTTGTTGATATACTAGATGAGGCTATTAAAGTTGCTGACAATGTATAACAGCGGCATTTAGATTTGAATTCCAAAGTATCAATTTTTTCAATCACAACATCTGTGAAACCAGTTCCAGAAGGATCACAAAATATTGTCGCTGTTGTTGGTTGTGATAAAATATAAAGCCATTGATTTGGTTTAATTTGATGGCAAATTTCTAGTTTTGCTTTAACAGTTTTCACTGGACAATCCAATGGGATTTTTATTAAATGTTGTGTACGAAGTGCCTACTTCACAAGTTGGACGTTGTGCAGTTAATTAGATGCCTGGACTTTCGCATACAAATTCTGTAGAACCCATTTCTTTGCAAATTGATAAATCTTTCAAGAACCATAGTGTGTTTTGGTTGTATTAAGGAGTAAGAAAGGATTATGACGATCTATATGGGAATAAACATTATGAATTTGTTGTTGCATCAATATTTGAGTTTCGTGATATTTATATAAAAATGAATTAATAGAATTAGTATAATATTCAGCATCATCTGCATCTGGTGTTCCTATTAACCATTTAAAAGCTGTAAAATAATACATTAATGAGTCCGTGGCGTTTACGAGATTGTTGTTTCGTATGTCCAGTTAAGTGACATATTGTATCGAATTTTTGATACAGTTGCGGTATCTGATACTCTATCAAATTCAGAGTTTTTGAACAATGAAAACCATGTGTCGGTATTGTCGAAATGCGGTTGCATAGGACTTTACTCTCTAGGAACCGCTTATACTGTTCCTGTTTAAATTCGCGGTTGATTTTGCGAATCCCGCGAAGAAACTGGAGGCGCTGGGCCTCTTGGTGCCTAAACCGCTGAATGCGCTTTTCAGCCTGAGCAGCTTTCCAGTCGTACTGATTTACGACACGTAGCGCTTTATATGTTTTGCGGACGATTTTTATGTCCGCTCGCGGTGAGATGTGGTTCTGGGCACGCACATCTTTAATAGCAGAAGCTACTTCATTAGCTAACTGCATATCTTCTTCAGAAGCTTTGCTTCTACGTATCTTTCTATGAAGATTAATTTCATAAGCACGTAGTTCAGCTAACGTGCTAACGACTTCGTCGGAGGTGGTGTCTTCGGTAAGGGGGGAGGTCTGTGGTTTTCTGGCTCTAACAAATTGCCAGCATGACCCTTTGTTTATACAGCGTTCCTGGGTCAGCTCTTGTTCACGCTCTTTGCAAAATTTAGCGTGATGTGGGTTTGGCTTGCGGTTGACAATTTTGATCAAGGTGTCTAGCTCGATCATCTCTTGCTGGTGTTGTTGTTGGGCCGTTAGTTTTTTAGCAGCCTTAGCAGTCCTCCTCTGCTTACGGGTGTTGTGGTGGCGGCGACTTTTCCTGCCGTTATTAGGAAGAGGTTTAAATTCTCCCGTCTTCCTAAGGCCTTTTAGGCACTTCTTGAGCATCTTATCAAGTAGTTTCAATTTTTTCTTGTAAAAACTTATATTGAAGTATGTAATGAAAGTGTAGTAATAATCATTATAGATTTTCGTTTGGCCTAAATGCTGATAGAATATTCCCGAAACAGTTTTTAATGGAGTTACTACTAGAAAGGATTCAGATTTTAAAGTCGAGACTAATATTGAAAGGAGAAGGAATAAGAAAGTTATTTTCATGATGATGTGCTTCCTAAAATATAATTTTTATATATGAGATTAATAATTATAACAAGGTTTAATTAAGTTTTTATGATAAGTTACATTTTTATTTTTCATTTTTAACGTGACCGTAGAGTTATTATTGACTTTAATTATCTTATAAGGACCTTTATAATTTGGAGAAAGTTTTTTATTTAGTTTTGTTGATTTATCTGATAGATATACCATATCACCAACACAATATGAATGGTTTTTTACATTTCTCTCATACTGCCTTACTATGGATAATATTATTTCTAGCGATTTGAAATGAACTATTTAGAGATCACATTGATCCTAATGTGCTGTGATGGGGATATCGCTTCCCCTGACGAAATTTTGGAAAATTGCCAATAGTATTGAAATCTTAAATATGGGCGGGGCTAAAAAAACAATCAGTGGCGGCAATAAAATTTTAAAAATTTACATACAAATAAATACGAAATTAAAACAATTTATTATTAATTGAAAGAATCATACAATAATAGATGTTAATTAATTAATTATTGTATGATACTTTGAATTGATAATAAATTGTTTTAATTTCGTACTTATAAACAAATTTAAAATCTATTCTCGGCGCTACTGAATGTCATTCTAAACAATCATGGCTGAAAGTTGAATACTATTGGCAATTATGCAAACCGCAGCCGCCTCAAGGGCAGGTACGAAAACGAGCGATTTCCCCTCTCTGCCCGAAAAGTGCGGCATTACTCAAAACATTAGTTTTAATTTGAATTGTTGATAATAATCATCTTACGTATAATGAAATTCTGGATCAGACACTAGTATTTTAGGAAGGATGACTTTGTACCCGAACACTAACTCGTAAGGAGTTAACTTCGTAGTTGTACGAATCGCTGTGTTATAGGCAAACATTGCGGAACTAATGTAATCATCCCAGTCTGTCTGTTGTTTATTTATAAAATGTTTTAACGTAGTCTTTTAAAGTAGCATGGGATCTTTCAAGGGCTCCATTACTTTGTGGATGATACGGTGATGTAGTGATATGTCGTATTTTAAATAATTTATTCAATTCAGAAATTAATTTTGACGTGAATTCAGTACCATTATCGGTTGATATGGACGTTGGTATTCCAAACAACATTATAAATTCATAAAATACTTTAGCAAGGGTTTTTGCTTCATGATTATGGACAGGTTTCGCATAAGAGAATTTTGTTAAATCGTCTTGAAATGTTATAATAAACCGATTGCAATGTTCCGTTAATGCTAGAGGACCCACTACGTCTATGACTACCTTCTCAAAAAATTGTTTAGATGTCGATGTAATTTGCTTTTGTTGGATTTCTATTGACTTTGTTTTGCTGACATGACTTACAACATTTAATAAAGTTTTTGATGTCTTTTTTCATTGATTGCCATTTATAACTTTCTTTAATTCCATTATAAGTTTTTAAAAATCCTGAATGTCCAGCAATTGCTGTTGAATGGTTTTCATTAATTATTTGTTTGATTTAATCTTGGTTTTTAAGTTTCTTTTTCAGTTCATTTATAAATATTTATTTCTATGTCGGTTTTGTTAAACAAAAAGTAAATCATTTCACTGATCATGTCGAATTTCAGATTACGATTATATTTTAACGGATTTTCAATATATAAAGCCTGGCAAGCCGTATAGACCCATTGCAGAGAGACACGCAAATACGCCTCCTTATTTTTAGTCTCAATGAAATATTCCAAAAAATAAAATAAATAAATAAGTTAAATGGAAAACAATTTAGAAAGAAAAAAAACTTCCGTCACGAGTGGGTCTTGAACCACGGATATTGGTGGTAGAAATCCAATCCTAACCGACTGCGCTAACTGCACAACCGGCAAACTGTTTGGATTACTTGTATAACAATCATTATTTACTCTATTGCTTTAATTCTATCGGACATGTTACCGTCTTTGTCTGGTCCGTTGAAAAATGGTATGGGGCTAGTAGTTGTCTCCCATCATCGACATGAATCAGACAAAGATATCGAATGTTCTATGATACATTTGTTGACCTAACATGCATCGAAGCAGCATGATTTGTGGATCTCGAGGCGGACTATTGTTAGTAGTGATAAGAGGAGTGGGATAGTCTCTCGATGCAAAATATTCTCCCACTTCAATGCCTTGTCTACTCTATCTCACTTTAACTTTTATAAAAGCCATAAGGAGGCGTATTTGCGTGTCTCTCTGCAATGGGTCCATACGACTTGCCAGCTCTGTATATTTCTTTAAATTCATACTTCTTTAATTCCTTCCGCAAATTTATTAATGCGTAAAAGATGTCCTTATATGAAGGAGTACCGAAGTGATTTAGATGTGTGATCAGCAAATAGGTGACTTGCTGTTGATCGTTGGACATTCTTATTACATCATATAGATTAATGTCTTGGGGAATGGATTTGAGATCATATATAGAAGCCAATGATTCATAATAAATATTATTTTCATCTAAATTTTTTGATATAAAAAGTGCGTTAGGAAATTTATTGGAAAGATTCTCTTCCGATATAGGAGATCCTATTAAATTTTGGTTCTTATAATGGAACTTGATGAAATTATCGTAGGTATCAGGTAGATATTCATTTATTAATATCTGTTCCTTCTTACTTTGAATCAATGGGGCTGGATTTCTTGATAATGCATCGGCATTACTATTTATACGACCTGGTTAGTAATGTATTTCATATTCATATTCTGCCAATTTTAATCGCCAATGTATAAGACGCGAAGAAGGATCGGAACAATTGAAAAGCCATTGCAATGGCTTATGATTGGTGACGCTCTTGAATTTTTGACCATATAAATAAGGTCGGAAATGTTTCGTCGCCCAAACTATACTCAGAAGTTCCTTCTCAGTGACACTATAATTGCATTCAGCTTTATTCAGAGTTCTTGATGTATATGCGATAGGCAAATATTTTCCGATTTTGCCTTATGAAAGGACAGTGCCTATAGCATAACCTGATGCGTCTGTTGTTAATACAAATCGTTGAGCAAAATCAGGATAACGTAATAAAGGTTGATTACTTAATATATTTTTGAATTTTTTAAATGCTTCCTCTTGATCTTCAGTCCATTTGAAAACTGAGTCCTTTTTTAATAACGATGTTAATTGTTTTGCAATTCGAGAAAAATCCCTTATAAATTTTCTCTAATAACCGATTAATCCCAAAAATTGTTTAATAGTTTTTCGATTTATTGGTCTTGGGTAGTTGGTTATTGAGGACACTTTTTCCGGGTTTGGTTTCACCCCTTTTTCTGTAATGATATGCCCGAGATATGTAATTTCTTTTCTCAAAAATTCGCATTTGTCAGGTTGTAACTTTGGATTATTTTGTTGGAGTCGTTCTAGGACTGATTCGAGTTTATCAGAATGTTCTTGAAGAGAAGAAGTATAGATGACTATGTCATCTAAGTAAACAAAACACTATTCGCTCTAATCCACTTAAAACAGAATTCATCAGCCGATGGAAGGTAGAAGGAGCGTTTTTTAATCCAAATGGCATTCTTATATATTCAAAATGCCCGCGTGGTGTGGAAAACGCGGTTTTCTGCGAATCATTAGGTTTCATTCTTATCTGATGAAATCCAGAAGCCAAATCTAGCGTAGAAAAATATTTACTGTGACCTAATTCCCCATTTCTTTTCTAAAGATGCGTCCGTTTTCTTTGGTACAATCCATAATGGACTATTGTAGGGACTGACTGATGGTCTTATTATTTTTTAATAATGAAAATAAAATTAATTATAATTCTTAATCAAAAACTAAGAGTTATAATTAATTTTATTTTCATTATTAATAATAACCACAATATGAGAAATGGATATTTGGTTTTCTAATATTATTATTTTTTGTTTTATCATTTTATCTATTTGTTTCTCTACTTCGGCATCGTGAATCTTTGGATATCTGTATATTTTTGAATTTATTGGCTTTGGATCCGTTGTTATAATTTCATGCTCAATTGCTTCCGTATATGTTAATTCGTCCTGAGGTAATAAGAATATATTATTGAATTTTTTACAGATTCTTAATATCGATTCCCGTTCCTCAGCATTTAAATCATTCAGTCTAAGATTCTCTTGAAGTATCTGTTAAAGTTGTCTGATGGGTGCAGTATTTTTACCATCATTAACTTTTAAGATTGCCCTCGCTAAAAATACACCTTCGCAAATAGGAATTTCAGGTGTTATGCCTTCTTTTATTTGTGGATTTAGAATTTTTACCTCAATAAGAGTTTCAGAACGAGGTGCTAAAAAATATGCGGAGCTTTCGGTAGGGTTTGAATTCAAATGAAGTTTTAATTGAAATGGTACTGAATTAATTTTTAAAAGAAGTTTATTGAAATCTACTAGGGCTTGTTCTGATTTTTAAAAAATCATTCCCGATCAATCCATCAAAAGGGACATTATTAGGTTCTTTAATTATATGAAATTTTATTTTGATTTCATGTTCGCCTATTTTAGGATTAAAGATAACGATACCTTCTGTATTCACAGGGGTATTTGCAGATAGCCCACTTAAGATAATCTTTTCATTGGAATTATAAAATAAATTGGTTTGTTTTAATTTATCTGTTTTGATGAGTGAATCATTAGCACCGGTATCGATAAGAAATTTAAAGTTCAAAATTTGATCTTTTCCTGAGAATTTCAAATTAACGTAAGAAACGTTACTATCATTACTAAACAATATAGAATTTTGATCGTTATTGGAACGTATATTAATAATATTATGAGTTATTGAATCATCCTTGGAGTTTGGATGAAATTTTGGTTGACTGCCGGAATTCTTTATAAATTGTCCACAGGTACGGCAGTTACCTGGGGCATCTGAGAGTTTAAGGGTGGATTTCACCAAACGATTTAACGAATGAATAACGCTAACTATAGTTAAATACCATAGAAACTACACAGCTGACATTTCACAAATACATTTTACGCTGAACTGTCATTTAAATTTAACTGGTCAGCATTCACCAGTTGAAAAATAAATCAAATTTAACTGACGTTTTGTTTTATAAAAATGGAGGATCAAATATGTCAAATTCGGAAGACGGCGTATAAGGTTGATTTCATGAATAAATTATCGCCTAATGATTGGCAAATAAGAAAATAGATCAAATGTTATTGAAAACACAGATAACATGTTACTTTTTCTTCATTTAACAATAATTTTCTAAATTCATTCTTAAAAAGGGATCTAGTAGCCTTCTATTTAAACGTTAAAATCGACATTAAGCCCGTACATTCAAAGCAAAGAGTAAGCTTACTAGGCCTTAGGTTATAGTTACTAAACTGACAGCAAAATGCGTTGGTGAAATGATATTTTGCTTAACGAATCAATCAAATTTAGTTGTTCGTTAATTAACGAATCGTTAAAAAAAAGTTGGTGAAATCCATCCTAAATGAACTGTATTTTGATTTTGACGATTTGGGTTATTATTTTGAGAACTAGAAGTGGACGGTCGCGAATTTTCGTTGGAATTATGATGTTATTATTGAATTCTCGTTTACGACATTCGTTTATTAAATTACCTGATTTCTTGCAATAGTTGCAGAATTTATTTTGACTTTTAGAAATGTCATTATAATTTATGTTAGGATTATTTTTATATCGACAATCCTTGGTATAATGCGAATTCCTTTTACAATAACGGCAGCATTTAGAATTTATTGGAACCTGATTATGTGGCTTTCTAGCCTCTAAATATTTTTCTTCAAGAAGTGCCTCCGATAGGGCTTCTGATAGACTTTGATGTTTTGATCTACGTAATGCACATGATATTTCTTCCGAAGAATGCAACGTAAATCGTTGTAATGTAATTTCGCGAATTGTTAATTAACGTCCTGCATTATGTTTTTCGTTATCGTGAGATAATGATATTGAATTGATGATTCTAGTTTGGAGCTGATCTAGACGCGTATGATAAGAGAGTACCGATTCATTTTTATTTTGTTTCATTGAATTAAGTTCGTCCATTAATTGGGAATTTTTTTTTGTATCTGAGAATGCGAATTACAATAGTTTTCAGTTGTTCCCATTTTTTAAATTCCTTTTCCCGATTCAATGTTCGAGCTGACCCTTTTTTGTTATGAGCCTTTTTATTTGGTCTTTGGAATAACGAACACAACTGTCTTCCTTCTTAATTTATTATTTTTATTTAATAAATGTTTTAAACTTTTATAATTCTAATTATTATTTTGAAATTCTCTCTTGACTTTTCTAGAGTATTCCGCCTTTTTAAAATTGTGTTGAGCTTTTATACAAAAATATAATGAAAATTTGAAGATATAACACATTAATATCTCATTAACTGCAAGGTTTTTTACATTCTACTTATCTATAATATCAGTGATAGTTGACACTTACAATTGCCATTTGAACTTGATATAATCTTAATTCATAATGATATATTAACGATAATGAATAATGAAACTGGTTATAACATAATTACCTGTATCCCAACTATTCTATACACTATCAAGAGGATCAAAATAACATGATCTTCTGAATGGAAATAATCTGCTACAGCAACCTGATAAAGAAAAAACGAAATTTAATCTTCAATTTTTTTTTAATTTATTTATTGATAATTTAATTTAATTACCTATCTGGTAATAAAATCAAAGTAGGCAATTTTGCTATGTACCTGCTTGACACAACGTTTTAATGTTTCAATTTCAAATAGAACATTTTTAATGCAAAAACTACACCACGCATTTGAATTTTTCACAATTCTGTGAAGTGATGTAATCTTCATAATGCCATGAAATTCTAAAGACTCAAATTTGCCGAAGTTCAGTTTTATCTATTATTCTATAATCATAATAGCAATTACAACACAAATTAATGTTTTTCTTTTTATAATAATGAAATTCAGTACATAAATTTTTAGATTTATAATTTTTTACACGCTAAATTATTATATTTAAAATTGTTTAATTTAAAATGACAGTAATTCACTTCTGGAACCTCGTTGTTTATTTGGTTAAATTTAAATTTTTTGAAAATCTTTTAACAGGTCTAAAACATTTTTTTAGGCAAATTTTCAAATAATGTATAGCGAAAAATTTTCAATATCAATGTTACTAAATAAACACAATTTATATAGCGATGGCATATTGAAACCATATTTTGTGACTGCTTGTGTGAATTTTGATTTAAATTTAAGTGCTCTGAGACCAAATAAAGCAAAGTATAACGTTATTTAATGGAGGTAAATGAAATCAACTAAAATGTTGATCTAAGTACTCTTTATTTTATTTTTAAAATCTAGCAGAACTAGTTTCGGTGGATCAGAGCACCGCCATCATCAGCTTCACATTAATATTACACTGAAAACTTTTTAGACTCCAAAACAAAACATAAAAAACAATCATAAACTATTACAAACTATTATGCTATGTTACAATAGTTGTGTAATGATCAATTGATAGAATATAATGTAATGGCCATCATTTTCGACAACTTCTGCCCAACGTTTGGATAAATTTTGAATCCCTCTAGTATAAAACTCTTTGAGGTTTTGACTGGAAGAAGTTGGCGAGGGTATTTTTCATTGATATTTCTTCGCCTTCTTGTGATATTTTCAAATATTCCGCAAACAGTTCTATATTAAATTTAATTGCAGCATGACGCTCCAATTGTTGAAGAAGTGCTGATATCATGATATCTTTAGATGCTTTTGAGAATTTTCGTGCGTTAAGCTCTTGAATGTTTGCATTTTGATGTAACAACGTTTCAATTCGACCATTAAAAGCACTTCTTACTACTTTCAATTGATTTGTATGTGGTTGAGTACTTTTTAGTCTATGTGACGACATGCGTAGATGGAAATGCCATTGTGTAATGGGTACTTCTATCAAACAATTATTACACCTCTTCAACGTTGATGCTCTTTGGCATTCTTGCTTACTTGTTGATGGAAAATTAGAATTTGTGTTAACAGTTGTTTCGTGTTTATTCTTTATATGCGTATTCAATTTATCTTTACACAGCAATTTATTGCAAAATTTACATGTAACTTTACCTGTAAAGGATGGTTTATTTATGTAGAGATAACGTTACAAAGAAAATAGAATTCAAAATTACCTGTATATGAATGTACAGTCTGTATATGTCTATTTAAATTCCTGCATTGTATGCATATTTTATTCATTGTAGTGGAAAATTTAAAAACGACTTCATTAAATCTTATTGATTCGTCTATTAGGTGTAACTACTCAGAAATATTCAAAATCATTTCTTTTATATCCCTCGAATTTCCATTATTATCGTACAAAAAAAATTTTCCACTATCGAATGAGTTTTTAAGGTCATTGTTATCCATCGACTTTAGTGTGTCGGTCAACGCCTTTTGGATGGCTTCTACGTCGGCATAACGTTTTCCTTTCATCGGTAAATGCAATTTGGAGAACAAGTAGAAGTCGCACGGAGCCAGATGTGGCGAGTACGGTGCATGGTTGATGGTTAAAATGCCATTTTTGATTAAAAAATCGGTGATCAACTTCGATCGATGAGACGGGGCATTATCATGCAACAAACGCCAGCTTCCTTTTCCACGGTATTGTGGCCGCACACGACGAATACGGGCAAGCAAACGTATCATAACACCAAGATAAAACACAGTATTAATCGGCTGACCAGGTGGAACGAATTCACGATGAATAATACCCTCCGAATCGTAGAAACAAATCAACATTGTCTTCACTTTTGACTTCTCAAGACGACTTTTTTTCGGATTGGGCTCGGTTGGGTGCTTCCATTCAGCACTTTGATGCTTGGTTTCGGGATCATATTGAAAACACACCAGTTTGGGTCCTTTTTTGACTCTTTGATCAAATCCTTACAATGTTGAATTCGGAGCGATTTTTCGTAGTCGGTCAATTTGTGTGGGACAAAGCGTGCACACATCTTCCGTAGATTAAAATGATCGATCAAAATGGGATGAATTGAATCTTCTATTTCCATGTATCGCAACGAAGATTTCGGCTCATTTTTTATAAATTCACGCACTTTTTCTATGTTACTTGGAATAACCACGTTATTCGAAGGACCTGGATGTTCGTCGTCCTGAATGTCTTCACGACCTTCCTGGAACCGCTTATACCACTCATACACTATGGAACGGGATAGACAATTATCATCATAAACTTGCTTCAGCAAATTATGCGTCTCATTGTCAATAAAAGATTTACCAAGTTTAAAACAAAACTTAATCTTGGCTCTTTGTTCGAAGTTCATTTTTCGATCGATGCTGTAAACACACTGTCAATTTAAGCGAAATAATTTGCCATCCAGTAGTCGGATTGTCATGAAATTTTGGCAGAATGTCAGTTAAGGATGCACCTCTCCATTGCTAACACCCACCAATAGGTGGGGCCACTATAAATCGATATTTTGAAAAAGTTCCGTTTTCCGTGAGACACACCATTTTTTTGTATTTATCATTCATATTAAACTGGAAATTTTTTCTAACTATTTGGCAGTCGTTGACATTTCTTTATCAGTTTTGATGGTAACAAACTTAATTTGACTAAAGTTTATCATATGTCTGACATTTTTTTTGTTATCAGTTGAAAAGTTTTCATAACTGAATTTGTAAAAGAAGTTTTTAAATTTCTACTTATTATTTATCTTAAACCCTAGCCACATTCAATTGATTTGTGAGTGTAATTTATAAGAATGTTGTATAATAGTCAAAATGTATTTATTGTATTATTTTTTTATTAATCATAAAAAAAAGAAAAATTCTCTTATATTAATATAAAATTAAACAAAAGATATATGTTTTTAGAAAAAACTAATACTAATGTAATTATAAAAAACCAATATAATTATAAAAAACTAAACTAATATAATCATAAACTTTTCTTAAGGTTCTCCAAATAACCTGGTATACCAACTTGTAAAAGAAAAAAAAACAAATCTTAATCTTCAATTACTCTACTTTTTTTGATAAACTAGTATAATTACCTGTACCCCAACTATTCTACAGCTTCAAGATCATCTACAGTATCAGGAGCACCTTCACTATCAAGATCATCATCTGCAGTATCAAAATTATATTCCATATCATAATGCGATCGGGGATAATCTGCTGCACCAACCTAAGAAAAGAAAAAAAACAAAACTTAATCTCAAAGTACTCTACATTTTTTTATTTATTTATTTATTTATAATTTAATTTGAATACCTGCATCCCATAATTCATAGGTATCTTTTATTTTTTTATATCTATGAAACATATAGTTTGGTACGACATCTATAACACCTCGTAGTTCGTACAATAATGTAAAATCTGATTCAATCTTATCGCAGAATTTTGGTAATTCCATCTCTCCGTTCAAGAAGGTCTTGCAAATATTCATACCCTTTCGGTATTGTTGAATTAATTCTTCGAAAGGTTCTATATCTTCCTCAATCAAATAGGGGTTTAATTTTAAGGGATTTTCAATGATATATTCTTATCGCGTTTTTAATTCTCCGATACTTCCAAATATTTTCAGACATATCAGAGCATCAAAATATCGTTCTTTGTCAAATCTGCAAAACCTGCTACGCCAACCTGAAAAAGAAAAAACCAAACTCAGTCGTCAATTACTCCACTTTTTAAATTTTTAATTTTTTTTTAATTTTTTTATTGTTTGTGTAATCTAATTACCTGCATCTAATAATTCCTGAAAAACACATCGTGTTTTTGTGATAAATAACGATTTATTTTTGGATAAAAAGATAATATAATAATTTGCGTTAACTGTTGTATGGACAAAGTGCAACTGGTATAGGTCTGGACTGGAAATAGTGAACGCCGACTTATAAGCAAAGACCGGATTTTGTCTCTCTAGAGGGAGCCGTGACGTCACCGCATCGTACTATACAAACAACACCAATACTCGAGCGGAACATACCAACCCAGTGTAAACAGGTATATTTCACAATGTATCTGGGGAGTATTCTTTAAAAATAGTGGTAC
>JAZBGY010001901.1:0-15562 GCA_037414755.1 Lydus trimaculatus
CGCATTCGTTTGCATTCGTTCTCGTTCGTTCGCATTCGTTCGTTAGGTTTGGACGCGGCTTAAGAAAGCAATTCAGTGGCATCGACACAATAGATTCTAAATTTCTTTATAAATAGGAAGTTAAACGAATTTACTGTTTTCTGATAGCATCATACATTAAAAAAATTGATTGAGGGGGATACATGTTAATTAATGATTTAATAATAAATTGTTTTAAAATTTGTATCCATCGATATATAAATCTTAAATGATTTATCGACGCCACTGAGTGTTTTTAATTTCCCGCTCATTTTGAAAAATTGAATACTATTGATGGTCACATGATAGCTGTAAAGCCGGGATCAGACGATTGGTGTACTTGGCCAATATTTGCCACTGGCGTATACTTGCCATGCCGTGTGAGTGGTTTACTTGTACAATTATTGGTCACTGGTGGGTACCGGCACAGAATATTAATACTTCTACAGAAGCGTCACTCCGAGCGGAACCTTTGATCTTTCGACTAGTATGCCAGTGAACTTGGCTATTTAAACCACTAGTGCATTCGAGATGCGAATGTTAAACATGTCACAAATAGAGATGTAAAAGAAAAATGTATTTGTATTTTACATTAAAAACTTTCATTTATTATGTTTTTTTGACAAATTAGCACTCTTTGTTTCTCTCTTGAGTAACATCGTGACCAATCATGACCAGCGAAATATACAGAAACACCGAATGCATACGAATGGCCCTTTAAATCAGTAGTGCACTTTCATCTCTCTCTAATTCTTATTTCTTTGTTCGAGTGACCCTTCTGTATAGTATTAATATTCTGTGGTACCGGTCCGTTTCCCATCGTTTGTCGGTAAAAATGACACAAGTCAAAGGGATCACAATTATTGGCCTACTTGGCAAGTCTATACTTGCGGTGCGCTCAGACGAGTTGTACATGTACTTGTGCATTTATTTACTAAATACTATTCATTCTGTATCGATAACATCCACCGCAGCAGCTGCACACGCGACGACGTTTTCAGTATGACCGCTATCCATGCTGGTCAATCCATCCGCCAACATTGTATAAATTCGCTGGCGTATTTTTAACAAACATTGTACACCTCGTGTGAGCGGGTTTGCTGGTACAATGGGCTATGAGCTAGTACACTTGCCAAGTATACCAATATTGGTGTATTGGCCAAGTACACCAGTCGTCTGATCCCGACTTAACTGATCGTGAGTCGTGATTGAAAAACCACCAATATAAGAGAGCAGTTACCGGTCTCGCAGCACAATGCCAGTGTTCGTTGCCGACTTTAAAAGTGACGCATGCGCCTTGGAGACCTACTGTCTGCACATCATTAAATTTGACAAATTTTTCAATTTCTAATGAAATGCGCATGCGCAGTAAGCCTCCAAGGCGCATGTCGCACTATTAAAAACAACAACGAACACGACCCTTGTTTTATTAAATAACCATGCGCAGAAAGTTAGAAAGAGACAACTTGCCCCGGCGCTATTCTCTGTCCTTAAAACTTGGTGTGTACAAAACTCCACCGTTGTTTCGGAGTCCCGCCCGCCGCGGAATTAGTATATTTTTACTATAGAATAACATTAAAGAGAGAAAGACTGGTATTTCTTTTTTATGATGCAGTTTGACCCTATGTATGCATTTTTAATTCTTTTATGTACTTAAAGTAATACTATAGTTGTCTATGGTAATACTGTTATCACGTCAAGAACAATTATAATTCAAAGTGCACAAGATAATGATTTTGTTATTTTTTTTTACTTACAAGAATACAAGAAATTATCTATTATCAAGCCAATATAGTTTGTTGAATTTGATAACAAATGTATATTTAATAACTAAATAATAAACAAACTAATACTCACTTATATCTTGATAAACCACGTATACATACAATTTGAATAAAACAAAATGAAATTTTCTAATTTATCGACTGAATATCGTTTAATTGTAGCTCTAATTACAGTAATGTTGTAGTATACTGTATACCACTATGGGATATCCGATATAATTTTTGGTTTGAATGTCAAATTATAGATGGCGTTTTCTATATCACGTGATCAAATTACCCAAATTTGTTGGAAATTTCAGTGTGTAGCAAAACATTAGACGATAGGAAATCTTTTTATTTTTCCCTCCTGTACTAAACACGAAAACTTTTTTTTTTAAAAAAAACGACAAAATCATAATTGTTGATAATAAATTCCACGAATTACACTAATTTTAAGAAAAACGAATACAAACAAGTGCATGAAGATAAAGATACGAGTGTGTGTTGTGTGTGTTTCTGTGTATTTGTAAATGTAATAATAATAATAGTGTTGGATTAAAAAGTGTTTGTTATCTTATTATTATTGTTATTTATTGCAACATTGAAGTCCATATATAAGCAATTGTTATGTGATAAAACGGTATGTGTGATTTTCCATTTTTTTTTCAAAAAAAATGTGTTTTACGTAATTTTATGTAAAAATCTCTTGGCCAAGCCAAATCACTAATAAACAACCCAAAAAAATTGTAATAAAAAAATAGGCGGCGAACAAAAAAACAAAAATCAACACTCTGTATAATATTTGGACATTCTATTAGAAAAATAATATTACTTTTGCACCTGAAAGTAGATTTCGCCCACTAGGATCTGTCGTTTGTGGTATGCCAAACGTCAAATGTGACGTCAAATTTAACGCCCCCGCTTTCACTTATAGAAAAGTCAAAAAAATAATAATAATAATAATAATACAAATTTTATAAATAACTTATTCAATAGATAGTTATAGACAAAGCAACCAAATAATAATAATAAAACGTCTCAATTATTTATTTGCTTATTTCAATTTTTTTGAAAATCTAGTCTCCTATGTGTATAAGTTGTTATTCTTTTGTTCTACAATCATGCTCCCCCCCACTACTCGTTTTATCTCTCTCCTTCGTGATATAAGTTTAATTGTTTCTAATTAAGTATCCATAGGCGACTATGTTAATACAACATGTTGTTGTTAATGTTATTTTTAGTAGAACCTACCTGTTTTTTTTTTTTTTGAATGTGTTGTGTGTGAATTAGGCATAAATATATCCTTGACCCCCACATCTCATTTTGATCGTTTATTTTGATAAATAAACAGTTCTTTGTTCAGGAAAATTTCGTTAATAAAATGTAGAAAAAAATATTAAAAACAACAAAAAAAAAGCTGGCAAAAAGTGGAATATCAAAAAAAAATCATGTTATTTTTGTTATAATCGCTATTATTTAGTAATTATTACAGTTGAACGAGTTAGATTTGCCCAACTTGACTTTTATACGATTACACTATCAAGTTTTGCTTGTTCAAGTTGACTTGTATCAAATAAAATATTGATTTCTCAAGTTGAATGATTTCTTGAATAACTTGTCGAGTTTTTACGTTGTTTTCACCGAGTGCGAGTTCGAAGCAATTTTTTGTATCAAGACATTGAACAAGAACTCATCGTATAGGTTTCTGTACTTGTTGAGGAAGAGTTTGTGCAATAATTTTTACAAGTATTACACAAGTATCATAAATCACGAGTTTTTGCTCAAGTTCTTGGTTCAAACAAATTGTTTCGAATTTCCGTCATTCTCGCACTTGGTAAAAACAATGAAGTAACTTATCAAGTTATTGACAAGTTATCCAAGAATTCATTCAAGTAGAGAAATCAATATTGTTCAAAAACTTGACAAGTTATCTAATTTGTTACAAGTCACATGTAAGTTTACATTATAAAGTTCTACTTGTTACAAAACCAACTTGAACAAGCGAAACTTGATAGTGTAATCGTACCCTAACATAGAAGGCGGCAACCTTTGAATGCTCTACACTCTAGAGCAGTGTTTCCCAACCGGTGTGCCGTGAGAGGATTCTAAGTGTGACGCGAATTGCGTTTTTCTTTCAGTTATGAGTCGCATCCGGTTTTTATGGAGATCTAAATGGAAAAAAAAATGCTGATTAGAAACAACTAAAAATGTGGTATTGCACTGCTGTGGAAATTTTATTAAATTTAAAGTGTGCCCCTAACCAAAAAGGTTGAGAAACACTGCTCTAGCGTAATGTTTTTCAACTTGTTTGTTTCACGGCACACTTAAATTATGATGATCAAAAAAAAGTATAAATTTTTTGATTTCTAATTTAATTAATGTTCGTTTGCGGCACACCAATGTGTGGCGACAAAAATCTGCAAAACTAAAAGGAAGTGAGCATAGAGTCCATGGACAAGGAGTGCCAACTCACTTTGCTCAATAGGACAGCCCGATCTTACAAAGAAACATTATGCGGGGGATGACATTACTGGATGCCGTGCTGTCTTTAGGTTTGTGACGTCAGCGGCTGTTCGTACAGGCGACCGGTCAGATTGCAGTTCATCCACAAGTATCTTGATTTTGAATCTAACTGATTGAAATGGATTGCCGGTAAAGAGTGCGTTGATAGCGCAGTCACCAATGACGTCATTCATTACATAATGGATTCCCATAAGATCAATCAGTCCTATAGAGAGCAGACCGGGTTGACAGTCCTTGAGCTACAACCGGGACCCAGACCCGGAAGAAATTTACTGGAACCGGCCTCGTTCTCGCGGTCCTGTTCATGATCTAAGGATACACATAAAACTACTTAATTTAAGGATTTCGTTAGAGAAAAAAATGTCTTTTGGAGGGTTCTTTGACATCAAAAAAATGAGAGCACCTGCTCTAGAACGTCTAAACAGAACATACCAATTGGAAGTATATCATCGAAAATAGATAAAATCACTTTTCAAGGAACAAACCATACTAGATGACAGAGATATGAACTATTTGTATAGTAGTCCAATTTGTTGAACATCAACATCAACCTTGTAATGTTAATGTAACTATTCATCTGGTCCATTTTACAAAGGATAGTTATCTTAATCGCAAGTTAATTTGCCAGACATCCTAGTTTTCCAGGATTGTCCCAATTTAAGGTATTTTTACTTGTTCTACTGTTAATAGCAAATCTGATCGACTCTAAAGCATTTTAATCCTGACAGAAAATATCTCTAAAATTGCTTTCTTACTTCGTTTTATTTTTTTGTTTTTATTTTTCTTGGTACTCCAGAGTCGGAGAATGGGCCATGCACACTCTCTTGCCCTAACTATGATATTCCTAGAGAAATAAGGAAAAATTATCAATGGGCGTATTAGTGTATCTTATTAATTTAAAGTCAAGCTGTCTAAATTCATATAGACGTAATATAAGATAGTTAGCAGAAAGGATACCTTTATCGCTTTTTAGATAAGTTAAAGTATGATAATCGATTTGATAAGTTATCAGACAGTTTCTGTAAAGATGGTTTTGTCAATAGCACGTGTTTCCTATTTTCGGCGTGTAACTAGGATCTTTACAGTTGATCAATCGGCAAGCACGCGTTACTTGCACAAATTTTTCGCCTAGTGGAACTACAGGCTTACAATTAGAAAAAATTCTCTGTTTATGTTGTATTCTAGCTTTTTTTAGACACTAATTTCCTGTTTGTCTACAAACAAATAGTGCCATATTATCCGATTGGCAAAAAGAGCAATTACCAAGGGCCCCCGCAAATTATTCAGTATAGGAATTTATGGACCCAACTACAGGGCATCCTTAGCTTTAGGAAAGTCGCTGAAACTCTTGCAATAGAAATGTGCGCTAGAGAGTGTTTACGAATTAACCTCAAAGGCACACAAATATACATCTTGACTGACAGCCAGGCGATGCTGAAAGCTCTTAAGGCCTGTAGCCTTGAGTCTAGAACCGCCTGGAAATGTCGTCAATCTCTGAAACAACTGGCTAAGGGTAATAAACTCACCATTGCATGGGTGCCAGGGCATAAGGGACTTGCTGGTAACGAAATAGGCGATGACCTTGCAAGAACAGGTGCTATGGCTCCACTCATAGGTTCGGAGCCATTCTGTGGGCTAGCCAAGAGCTACAGGAGGCAGGAAATCTGTGCGTGGGAGTGGAGCAGGAAAATGCTCCATTAGAGACAATGTCCAGGAATGCTTTGCTAGAAAGATATCTTTCCTGGGATATCAATAGATGGGGGCTAAGAACAATAGATCTGCTGTGGACGCATTTTTTCTCATGGGTGCAAAATTTGCCGCTTTTTATCAAAGTTCTTGGCATTTTTCGTTTCTTTTGATGAATTTAGTGGAAAACTTGCAGTTTTTTGATAAGAATATTCCGAAATTCTCGCGTAATTTGATGAAATTTTTGCCGTTTTTGAACATAATCTTTGAATAAAATGTTGTGTCTTTAAGAAACTTGGATTTAGGACTTCATAGGAGTTGCTCAACAAACAAGAAAGGATAATTTTGAAATAGGCTTGCAGCTGTAGAATTAACAGAAACATTAACATTAACGTTGCCGTGTCACATCCAGTGCGGACCCTATCTTCCTTGTGACGCCACTGATAAATGTCGTATATCTAATCTTGTTTTATTTAGAATGAGCTGTATTCCTTTAAGAAATATCAATGCTTGAAATGGTACCCTCAGATTCAAAATTGTCTGGTGCCCCATGACCCTATAATGTACCACTGCAGACAACGGTCAAGTTGACAAAATCTAATTTAAACCAACCATACTTCTTTGTTCCAAATTTTTCGATAAAATTCAATGTCACTAGACATAAAAAAACAGCTTTCATTTATCAAAAAATAAAAAAATTGTGTAACCAACGATGATAGGTCGCAAATATTTGTGTAATCCCCCTAGGTGTCAGTGTTTTATGTGTGATAAACTTGAAAAACATTGAAAAAAAAATGCAACAAAAATTATACGTGTTTGTTGTTTTTGGCTCAAATTTTGATTGATTTTCACGACAATTATCCCCAAATTTTTTTTCATGATTTTCCAAATTTCCATCATCTATCTATCTGTATCCTTCTGCTAATGTGAAATATTCAAAATATGTTAAACATGTGTCGTTAATTAACGGTAGATGGTTGCACTATCTTTAGATCCAGGCCAGACTGGAAAAAAGAACAAGACGAAAGAAAAATTAAAATTTTATCTAAAGTCGTAGTTTGATAATAATTGATCTAATTTTTTTCAAGTAGTGTAGAGGAGATAAAAAAAACAGTTTTTTTTTGTTGTTCAAAAGATCAAAATACCAAGCAAGCCACCTGTTAGGTACCACCGTTGCCAAGTTCACTTTTCATATTGTCAGTAATAATAAGTTTTGTGTTTGTAGTATATAAGGATTTTCAAATGACGTATTTTTGTTCCAGATTTAACATTTGAATTTGAATTGAATTTATTTAAAAATATAAAAAGGTAGCGCGCGGGTGGAATAGCGGTTTTTTTTTTGTGATTTATCTGTTTTGTTATACCGTCTGTCCTATAAGTAGCGATATATAAAAGATGCAATTTGTTCAATACAACTGTTATGTCAAACTTCTGGTCCTTCGAGCCGGATGTTACGTCTGATCTCTCTACTGCCTCTATACTCATATTTTTGCAAGACACCAAGGGAGGTTTTCTACAGCTTCCTTAATGACAGGACAATCTGTAGATGTGTGTTAATTTGTTGGTAATTTTTTTTTTTGCAGACAGATCATAATGGCCGGCCATGTTCGCCGGAACGAGACGCAGGTCGTCCAATGTTCGTGTAATGCAATTATTCCATGAATTGAAACAACAATTCCCAACTGTACCAGATCATGTGGTAACTGCCTGTATTGGTATAGCGGCACATTCGAATTCACGTAATAATAAAGAAACAATACGGGAAATTTTAGAAGCTGCACAAGCATTAAATCATCCAGAAGTAGGTGTAGAACAAGAAGAAGAAGAAGAAATAGAAAAGAAGTCGATGGGCCGTTCTCCATTTGAATTAAATCAAATAACAACCCCTACCACAACAACAACAATTCAACCCCCAAATATTTCAAATAGTGATACTAGTGAAGAAGTGGAAGAAATGACTGATAATCTTAGTGATAACAATAATAGTGATGTTAATCATAATTGTGTAAGTTTCTCAAAAGCACAAGATACAGTTTGTGTTGTTAATACAAAAACAAATAAAATAAATAATGATAAAAATACAATTTTAGTTAAACGTCCCGATTATCTTGATATAAAATTTGATAATAATTTTCCAAAAAAATCCAATAATATTCAATTATCAGAGAAATGTCGTGATGTTTATAAATTATTAAATTCGGACAATATTAGTGTAAAAAAACCACCAAAATCACCATCATCAAATACAAAACGTTTAACAACAAATCATTTAAAAGATAATAATAAAAAACAAACAACAACAACACCAACACAAACTACTGATACATTATTAGGTGGTGGTGGTGGTGGTAATAGTGTAAATTTATCATTAAATGTAAATTGTTCAATGGATGTTGTACAAAGTCCAACAATAAATCGACGTACATCAATATTAGCAATGACACCACAACAACCATGGTTATTTAATCAACAACCATCATCACCTACAACATCACCATCACAAACAACATCACCACGTAGTTATACAAGTGTTAATTTATTTTTACGACCACCATCAAATGAACCACAACCACCTATTGATATAACATCAAAAAATTCAAGTTTAACATATTCAACTAGTAGTTTTGATAAACAAAAAGGCTTACAAAGTCGTTTACAAATTACTGTTGGACCTGGTGGTAGTAGTAGTGTATCATCAATACGGACAAGACCTAGAAGTAGTTATTTACCAGAACATGAACATGAGGAGACTGTACCTATACGGGCTGGTTCACTTAATAATCTATCACAAACGAATGAACGTAAGTTACCCATAGTGAGGGGCAGAATCCGAAAAATCACACCATTCAAATTTAGACAATTATAGTAAAAGCCGGTTTATCTTCCTATTTTAAACTTCGGCTTAAAGTCGAATTTAACTAAATTTTTCGGAACGAAGGGAACCAGGTTGGTGTTGTATTGGAATTTTTATTGTTTTTATGTTGATTGGTTTTCACCTCAACGGTATTCTGTGAGTCATCAAATCAAGCGGGAACAAAACAAAACAGGGTCATTCATGTAATTAATCATTATAGTATACAGTTGAACACTTAACGGTATTTTAGATTTCTCACAATTTCTAACACAAATCAGGTGTTTGCTACTGTTGCTGCTATGTCTCTCAGTTGTTGTTGCTTTTTTTTTGCATTTACATAGGATTTATAAATACATTAGCCTACAACAAACCTACGCAACCGGTATGTATAGAGGAGGGCATAATTTTAAAAAGTAACAAGGTCGTGGAAATGTTGCATCTATTCTCATGTACATATTTGTATGTAATAATGTTGATAGCAACGAATAAAAGATAAAATCGTAATTTTTCGAGTAATTTCGGGTCACTTTTAAAAATGACCTTTTATAACTACAGAGCGGAGATAATATTCTTTTGTAAACTCGATCTATTCTGATTCAGTTAACAATGAAAAAAATACATTACTGATAACAAAAGTGGATTTGCAGTGGAATCCGTTTATTATGATCACTTTGGGACCTGCGTTTTTTGATAACACTAAAATCTCACTTAGACTAGTCCAATTGTTTGACTTCAGATAAGGAAGTCAATTAGAAGAAAAATCGCTTTATTGTTAGGCCGGGATCCCACGGCGCGTGATTTGGTTAGTCACGAGTCGGACATGGCAGACCACAAGTCAAGCGCGGCAAATGGACGGGCGCGCTAGCCGCCATTTCAGGCTCGGCTCGTGATGGCTTGTGTTTGCCCATTAGTTGTCGGTAAATTTGGCACGATTCAAAGAGAAGGCCAAGCTCCTCAGGCTCGGCTCGTCATATGTCGAACCGGATCCATAGAAAAATGTGCGTTCGCCACACTTCAGTTCAGTAGCGTCCAGATTTTCGTTGATAAATGTGGTTATTTTTTATGTTTTATCAACTGAACTATTTGGACTACGGCACTGACAAGACTATGGCAAGACTTGCAAAGTCAACACCAGTCACACACCACAAACTCATACGCGTCGAAGGCATATCATCCACGAGCTAAGCTTTACGACGAGCCAAACCTGACCGAACCTCCACAAGCCAGGCTCGTCCAAATCATGCGCCGTAGGATTCCGGCTTTAGTGTATATGCGATTCTATTGGTTTCAGAAAATAGTTGTTATCTTTGAATAATAAATTAATTTTGACCTATGAACAGGAACGTTACTTGGGTGTTAGGTGGGGGTGTGGACGCTATATATCGTGTTTCTTCAAATATGTGCTTTTTTTGCCCTTTTCAAAATGGTCCTGTCTTGTTTGTTTGCATGCTTTTTAACGACTAAACCTTTTATCCAAAGAGTTTGCTGAAAAACGACGAATTTTGAGCTACTTCCATCAAAATAAGCATGTAGGTAATGCGAAAAATTGTCTGTTTATAAAATATTGAGAGATAAGGGATCAAAAGGGTGGCACCAATGTTAGGAACACCACTGCCTATAAACTTCATCTGTTTCAGTATCACTGTTTTTGCTTTTTTCAAGCTAGTTTACTCCTCCCCGTATGGTATAAATTTTTCATGGACTTCTTTAACATCCTCTTGTGGACAGGGCCGTCTTAAAAAAATTTCGCGCCATGAGCTATAAAAAAACACAATGATGAGCCGAACCCCCTACCTTGTGAACTTACAATAAAATAGAGTTGGACACCTTGTGATCTATTTAAACTTAACACTTTGTTAACTAATTAAACGGTACAAGAATCAAGAATAGACGCACCTTAAGACACATCTTCATATGGACAGATTTAGCCGGAAACATGGTGCAAGCGTTGCCAGCAATGCTTGCAACACTATTTGCGGGTACTGTCTACACTGGGCTATATAACACCGCAAATTTGCGTTGTAATTGTGTGTCTTGTATGTATTTTGTTTCCCGTCGTTGACAGCATAAATCAGCTGATCCGACTTGTGATGCAATTTATTTTATTGTGGTTTATTTATAATCGATAAATATAACTGATATACTACTGCCCCTTTCTTATATTTTAAGTTTTTTACAATTATTCGCCATGCAACAAACTAACTAACCATAAAACACATCCACACGCGACACACATTGTTGGCAACAGTCCTTTGATGTTTATTTATTTACCGCTCTAGCATGGAGCAGATTGCAAGCGTTGATTGTGTTGTTCGGGCATGTGAACGGCTCTCAAAACTGCTGACTTGCGCGGTTACCCACGTGTGAAATGAAATTTGATACAGGCAGCATGTGTCCATGTGGAGACGAAACTGCTGACTTGCGCTGTTACCCACGTGTGAAATTTGATACAGGCAGCATGTGTCCGTGTGGAGACGAAACTGCTGACTTGCGCTGTTACCCACGTCAAAGACTTATACTCTTTGACCCACGTGTGAAATTTGATAAAGGCAGCAAGTGTCCGTGTGGAGACGCGCCTTTACACTTCTTGTAAAACACCTAATTTCTTCCAGATTTATTTTGATAATAATAAGCGAATTTTGATTTAAAAAACTTTATGGAGTCTTCTATAAGCAACTGATTATGATAACAATAGCCGACTTAATATCAAATACTTCAAACAAAAGTAGTACCAGATATAATAATGTATCGTAATATTGAATTTTTCCAATAAATCCAGCTGAATTATTATCATTTTTATTGTTAATATTGTTATTAAAAAAAAAAAATGTAAACAAACGTTATCACTAAACTTCCTTTATATACTCTGATAAAGAAGACTGTCGTTCTAGTGTACTTATTATTTTGTTTTTCAATAATTTATTCACCATTTTATTATTACAATTGTTGTCCTAATGGGTGGTGTGATTTTTCTTTGAATTTTCAACCAAATTTTGTAATTAATTTTGATTTTAATTCCAGCACCTGTTATATTAAAACAACAAGCACGTATTGAACGATTACGTATTGAATTGAAAACAGAAAAAGCTAATTTAATTGTTATGCAAAAAGAAGTTAACGATTTAGAAAAGAATCATATTGAAGCTATTGAATTTAAAATTGATAAAGAATTAGAGAAACAATTACGTCGTGAAATACAACATTTACAATATCAATGTGAACAATTAGCATTAGAAGTTGATAAAAGTAAGTATACTTTATTCAAACAAATGATAACAACAATTCAAATAGATAATAAATAATATTGAAGGGTACGTTTTGTATGGCACACCTGTGTTACTAATTTGTTAATTTCTAAAGGTCGGCATATACTGGATCGTACTGTGTTTACTTAAATTTTTTAACACGTTGCGTATCGTTGTGCTCACCAGTGGTGGTTGCTGGGACTGTTAAGCTGCGTCCACATCTAACGAACGAATGCAAACGAACATTCTACTACTTGTTTGTATTCGTGGATTTGTTCGCATTCGTTCCCGTTCGTTCGTTCGTTCAATGTGGACGCGACTTTAGTTGTTCGGTTGTTCCCCTTAAGCGAAGCATATTGACATCCCAGAACCATTTATTTGTTTTTGCGATAAAAAAAAAACATACAGGTTGAGACATTTCATCTCGGAACATAGAACAGTCTTGAATGGATTCCGAATCCCTGTATTAACCAACAGTGGACTTTCGTATAGAGCAATCTTTAAAGACATAGAATAGCAGGGTGGCGTCTTGTTTCTTTCTAACTTTCTGGTAACATGCTCACTCACAATGAGTTTAGAAAGAATAGGACAACCTCTCAACATGTAACTATCTTTAAAAGTGGTAGGGTTACGCTCTGCCCGTCCGCTATTCGGAATCCATCCATGGTAATGTTTCAAAGATTCTGCCAACCATCTCTTTTCAATTCAAACTAGATCTATAAGACTGTTCTTGTAGGTTCTCATATGTTCCTAGATGAACTGTATAAAATGTATCACTGGTGTGCACATTATCTTAAAATGAACAATACTGTCCCAGAACTGTTGATGAATATATGGGCCACGTGTTTTTCTAACGATATTTTTCCATTTACAGATTCAAGTGTAGTACATGAGGATTTCTACAACAACATCTATACAGGTCAACGTGGTCCTTTGGATTTAACATCAACAAGATTACGACGACCAAATCGTGGACGTTTACAATTAAATCCACATAATATTATTAATAATACTAGTAATAATAATAATAATAATAATAATAATAATAATAATAATAATAGTAGTAGTAATAATCAATTATTACGTGATGAGAATGAAGGACCTAAATGGAATTGTCATTTATGTACATTCCTAAATCATCCAGACTTGGATAAATGTGAACAATGTGAAATGCCTAGGATATTACATGGTAAACGTCCATCCTATCCACTTCTTAATAACAATAATCCACAACAACAACAACAACAACAGCAACAACAAAATTACAATATATTACCATCGTTGAGTTTACCAAATTTCCATCAAAATCACGATGGTAATATTATTGTAAATCGTCCAATTGGTTTTGTTTTGGATAATTTGTTAACTCAACGATTTACTAATGAAAATCGACCAAATTCTTGAAATATAATCAATAAAAAAAAAACATTCCAAATATTAACAAATCTGTGATTGTGTGTTATTGGCACAATTTTTTTTTTAATAAATTTTATAGGATTATAAGGGGGGAATATTTCAAAACAACAACAAACTATATTTAAACATATCTTGTATTGTTGATTTTAATAAATTGTTGTACTGTTTTTTTCTTCTTTTATAGTTTCTGCGTCTCCAGGTGATAATATTCATATTCACGTAACTCCAAGACTATCTAGACGTAAGAATTTTGTGTGTTTCGTTTTTTCTATATTGTTTGGCTTATTTTAATTGAAACCAAACTAATAAATTTGCATGAGTGTTAAGAGTTTTTTTGTAATTAACTTAAAACAGGTAAGTATTGTGCTTCATTTAAGAGATTTGTTTACTTTTGGTTTGCTCCAATTATCGAAAGTTTAATTATTTGTTTTTTGTATTACAGGTGTTGTACACTCTTGGGTTTTGTAAATAATTGGGGAAAATCAGGTATAGAATGAAATTTATTAGAGAAATAACTACAACTGCTATTTTTTTATTTTTTATTTACAAATTTTGTTTAATTAAAAAGAAAAAATAAGAAAAAACAACAAAATAATTGCTCATTTTCAAATAAAAATAATACGTAAACTACAGATATTTTGATAAATTTGTTATTATTAATATTGTACATATTTTATTATAAATTACACACAAAACAAAAGTGTTTCCATTTTTGTTTTATACAGCAGTACCCCGTTCCAAATTCTGTTTAATTTCAACTGTATGTTCACCATAGAATCGATCCAATTTCTTATTAAATTTAGCATTTCTCTCATTAATATAATCAATATCAGCATCATCATTATGTGTACGTCTACGTGAATACTTTTTACGTTTCGATATTTGATTTTCCAAATCTTTCACCATATTATCAACAGCTTCCGGTCGATCTTCATGTAAACCATGTATTATAACATTAGGTCCAGCATAGAATGCATCACCATACCTTTGTTTCTCTTCTTCATAACGTTCCATATCTTTGGCTGGTAGATTTTTAACTAGACGATTATGTTGTCGTATTGTAGCTGCTTCATAATCAGAAAAACCCTGATCTGGATTCTTTTTACGTTTCTTTTTCTCAATACGTTCAGCATCCACTGCTGATATTTCTAATAATTTCGTTCTATCATAATCTATACCATTTTTAATAGCTTCATCACGTTCTTTTTGATCATTCAATATCCATTCAGCACGTTTTTTACGTGATTCCCAATTTGATGGTAATTTATTACGTGCATCTTCTGCTATCACTTCTTGATGATTTTGTGTACGTGCTTCATTACGTAATGTATGTAAATTACGTAAACGTTTTAAACGTTCTGCTTGTTTTTCAGCAAACGTTTTAGATTTTTCCAAATCTGTGCTCATTTTTCTTCTAAAATAAAACAAAGAAAAATATAGAAATATAACCTATAATTTTGACAACTGTCAAAATCTAGGGATATTTTACGGAGTTACAGGGTTGCCAGGTCCGTAAGAGTGTTTCTCCCTAGACTTTGAACAAAAAATTCCCTAGATTTCCCTAGCTATTTATTTGCTCCAAAATTTAAATTTCTTAATAGGTTGAAGAAGCCACTGACGAAAATGTAGTTGTTATTTGACCCATTTCTTGATTGTTACCCGATCTGCTTATGATTCAACAAAAAATGTGTCAAGCTAATTACTACAATTGCTTTGCGATAATGTTTTATGTTATTCAAACTAAACACAAACTGTTTGGTTGAATATTTATCATTTCTTATAACGGGAGAGAAACAATGAAGACGTTTAATACCACATTACGAGTTGTGTTTGAAATAAATTCAATCTTGTTAGTTGTTTCCAAAAAGACCAAATGCTTATTTCATTTATTTGCTTCAAAAAATTACAATTTAAAAATTACAACCCAATTTAACAATTCTATGTTTTTCGGCAATGTGCAAAAGTTTTTCCTTTAAAACATATAGTTTGTCCAATGACATAAGAGATGCAGTAAAATAATAAAAATTAGTGTACAATAGATACAGAAGCAAGGACTT
>JAZBGY010001902.1:0-15545 GCA_037414755.1 Lydus trimaculatus
TTTTCACAATGCCTATTCTATGATTATTAAAATGTGACGTCACTGTTTAATTACGCGCAAAGAACACCTGCTACTGCAGCACCCTCTTATATCTTATTTGTAACAAAAGTCAAAATTTTAAAAATCACCCTCATTCATTTTTATTTTATTTTAAATTGAAGAGAGTAATAAGAGGGTTGTTTTTGATTTTATTATTGATTTAGGTCAGTCACCTGTTCATCGTAAAGAAACAGTGGAGATGTAATTGTGGTGGATTAGATTGTATTAGGAGTGGTGATGATGATGATGATGATGATGACGACGATGATGTAGAATTGCAGGACTTAATGTAATTGGTGGTGAAATTGTAGACATATATGTAGGTATATGTGTAGAGTTCTGCCGGTCAACAATTGCTTGTTCGGGTTATCATCGCTCAACTCCCAGATGGGATCCTTTATTTTATTAGTCAACCTATTATATTCACTCTGATTCATTTCAAACAAGTTTTGTGAATTGTCCATTTTTCGTTATATAATTTTGAAAATTTCAATCAAAACTAGTCAAAACTTTCAACATAGTTAGTTGTATATTTCAATTGTTATTATTCATAACTGGTATACAACAATCTTCATGTTTCGCTACAATGTATTCTCTAAAGGGTGCCCTAGAAGTTCTGTTAACATTAATACCCCTAAATTTAATTAAGCGAATAGTTGAAATTCCTTGGACAACGGTCATTTATATCTACCCTGAATGCGTAATATATCACAATACGCCTATTTATCTACAATTATTTGTTAACATAAATAATGAGTTTTGTCTAAAAAAAAAACACACAACAGCACAAAAATCGCTCAAAAACTACTATTCGTGATAATTATATCGTGATTATTCTTAAGTTATTTGATATAAGAGAAATGAAGGAAGTATAAGGTGAAGACGATATCAGTACTACCGTTTGGTTAATTTCGGTTTGATATATGACCCCTCTGATATAATATAATTAGGAGAAGCTTTGAATCTACCCTTATCTATTTGAATAGTGGCGAAGGGGCGGCAAAAACCATATTAGTTACCCTTTGTCGACTCATATTGCGGACACAGATTTGGCAATAGGCCACGTTAACTATTTCTACACAACAAAATCCAACAAATACATATATTAATTTACATGTAATTACAAATATTTGTTTAGTTACATAATATTATATGTTTTCACATGTTGTTATTTAAATATTGAAGCTGTAAACAGTGTTTATTCTTTTTTCTATTTAAGATAAAAAATAAAGGAAAAATAATGCATATACGAACAACAAAGCACTCAGTCTTGCCGTCATCTCCCTAATGGCTAATGATAGAATGGAAGCATTTTTGTATTGTATATTGTATACTTCTACAACGATTATAATCATCCGTTTCAAATTTCGAAATATACCACACAATATTATTGTTTTCGAAAAATAAAAATAGATTCTTTCCCATCACAAAATCGATATTTATCTATGATTGTCCCAAAAAAAAAAAAGAGAAAAGATTGACGTGACAGAATTGAACAGATATGTAAATTAGACAGGATGAACGGGGTACACGAAATGTAATACTGGCGTTTTTGGTTATCAGTGGTAGACCACCCCAGATTCAAAAGTGAGAACAAAGCAATAAGGGTCTCCACCCTAGCAAATCAGTAAGTTCGATAACATCGTTATATATCCGCTACTAACCGTACATATATACATTTCATTACATTTTCTTTGATTTTACTATTCAAGTATTCACCCAAAAAAAGACGTTACAATACAACAACTACAACTACTACTACTACTTTAGGGGGACTTTATATTATCGTTTCAACATCATTTTAAATTGTTCAAATCCACAACTAAACCCCGTAACCAAACAGATACATTATAAAACCACCCTCGTCGATAAATATTAGAAAAAAGCCCCCTTAAATTTTTTGATAATAAAATAGCCAAATTCTTATTTTACCTGTTTGCGAAAAGCTACAAATACAATTCTCGCCGCTTAATATGGTCATCCTAATCGATGTTATATTTCAACGAACTATGGTCAGTGTATTTTAAAATAAACCAATAGTGTTTCCACTTTGACATTAACAAAATTTCATTCAAATCAATTAAGATGAAAGAATCAAATATTGGAAATTTACCATTCGACCCGTATTTGCAAAATAAACAGAATCGATACTGTTTGATAAAAAGAAAAACTGAAAATTATCGCCGACTTTATGTATTAATTCCTCAAAGAAGAACGAGAAAAAAAATTATGGCAACACTTGTGGGATAAGAGTGTCTGCTTCTTGTTGTGACGATCATAAAAATGACAGAAGAAAGAGTCGGTATATTGGCGTACGCCTAAAACGATTAGTATAAAGTGTTTAGGATTATCACAATAACAGTTTTAGTTACTTACGATTATCTTGTAACCACTTAAAAGACTTTATAATAAATTAACAAAAACTGTTCGCTATTAACGTAATTATAGTAATTCAAAGAAACTAAACAAAAATAAAATCAACAACGCAGAGAAAACCGCATACGTTTTTGTAGTGTCGGTATTCAGGCATCTTTAAAAGTGAGTTATAGTTTTGAAAGTTATCAATTCGATAGCAGAACTTTCAATTCACTATAAAACGAATTTCAACTTACATGGCCTGAATAACGTATAATGCAAACATAAAGGCGGTATAATAAAGCAAATAAACATAAATTTGTTTGTAAATAAAGCGCATTCTTTTTTAATTGAAACTGCTGTATGTTGATTAAATGCAAGATTGTTGTTATTGATTGTTATTGATTTGTCTGTATGATTGAAAAATGTTAGCAAGTTGCGTGAGTGTTATATGACATTTAAGGCGCCATTCGTCTTCCGTATATGAAATTGCATTCAAAAATTTTCACATGTGTGGGACGTGCCGTGAATTCTATATTGTGCTCAAACCGTATAAGCCCTTGTAAAGTTAAAGCACTCTATTCAATGAACCGAATAGTATATAACGCGGTTTTGTCAGCGATACTTCGGCGAATCGTACCGATATATGTTATATACATACATATATTGTAGATACCTATATAGTTTTTTTTTCACTTGATGAGTTATAAATTTTCTTACACTGCAAATGATTTTGTTTTTTGCCTCTTGTTCGATGGTATCCGGTAATTGATCGTAGGCGGAGTGATTAGGGTGCTGTCAGAGTAGATGACATTGAACGGGGAGGTGGCATTTGTACTGGGTGATGTTGTAATTACATGTGGGCAACCAAGGTTACTTAATTTCGTCGATCCCTTCGGGACAGTAGCTGATTGAATGCCATCCAGCCCAATTCCCCTTCAGTTTTCGAGGGATATATCTGCTGAGTGAATGGCCATATAGTTATATACCTACTATATTGTCTTCAACGGACAACCGTCAAATATTGAAGGGTTACAGTTTACAGGATCGACCGTAAACTGATATTGGTTTTGTTATTTTAATGGATATACGATATCTGGCGCGTGGAGACCTGAAAATTTTTTTTTATCCCAACCTTATAGCTAATTAATTCAGTTAACAGATTTCCAGTATTAGATAAACAAAACAAAAAAAAAGACGAGAAAATACATGGCTGTATAGTCGTATAGTTTTTCCTTAATATGGATCATTTTTTATTGTAACAGGGGGCAGTTGAACGTTTTAGGGATATTCTGCGTAACATATACAGTGGATTTAAGGAGAAAGAGATCCACAATATCCTTGAAATGACCGCAGGCTTTTAGAATACCAAAATATGTTAAAATATTCTTTGAAATAGGGGATAAGTAAAGTGACAAAATGTGTTCTAGAGATGCTGTCCCTTTTTTTTCTCCACGACAACTACCACCACCACCACCACTACCACCCTCGCGTTATTTCATTCAACATAAAAAATTCGACGTTGCTTCCTGATTTACTTTCAAAGGATAAATGGTATAGGTGTAGTAGCAAAATTTCAATAAAGCAACTGCTTTTATGAGTTATTTATGCAAATTCGCAACTGCTGTTCACCGATAAAGTATTAAGAACGAAAACTGTCTCGTTTCCTAAGTAATTATAGGACTTCTCCTGTTGACGCAATCTAATTAATATAGGTATTTATCTTAGAAATTAAGATGGCTCGCTTAGTACTGTAAATACTGGCAAGTTCGATGATTAATTATATAAGCCATCGTTGATCCAACAACTAGATCCCCAGGTCTACGTTGTGGATTTTGTGTATTGTAGTCTTCCCTTTTTATTAGGTTTCCATTAGTTTCTTACTGTTAATTGTGTATAATCATAAATTACAACAAAATATTCGATTTCTACAATAATGCGAACAAGTATGAGTAACAGGAAAAATTAAGACTTTTCGCACTCGTTACACAAACGAGGATTTACCATTTACATTTAATAATAAATTGAAACGTTATAGATTTCTGTCACATACTGTGGGCGAATTTCTTCGTAAATTTTCCACCAAAATTGTGTTTAGTATGACGATGCATGTGATAAAAAGCGGCGCAACATATGCCATCCCAGAACTTGACAAATATTGAATTCTTTGTCCGTACAGTGGAACATTTTGAAATTTAATACTGACATTTACTTTTGAAACACTCATACATGTCATATTTATTCATTATAAGGTTTGCAAATAAATAGAAAAAGCAACAACAACACCTTGATTCGAAAATTGATTTTTAATAAAATGATAGTTATTTTTCTTCGATTGTTGACCTTTTGTTCGGTAAAGTGTTAATTAGAACAATGTTTCCTTTAGCCAAGCCGAAAGGTCGATGTTAGTGGTCTGTGCTAGGAAATTTATAACCAACCCGACCAAAGATCCGTTTGTATTACGATCACGTAACTTCTTAAGTTGTCTCCATACGTAAACCTGATGTTTTCTAGATTACATGCATATTCTCGTTCATATTCAAAACGTCTCTTCTTACTTACTATCTTTGTTACAAATTTCTATCTTTTTTTCGTTTTTAAAAAATATAGTTTAAAAAACGGAATTTCTCTTTGTTTATCTGTGGTACATTTAATTCCTTAATATGTTGTTCTTATTTGTTCAATTAAAGACCACACAGAAACGTTTTATTGTATTATCAAGCCACTTTAAACAAATACAATATTAATTTAATAGTTTCATATGGTAGGAAATGGCGGACCGTGAGAATTAGGAAGTTGATTTCATTTTTAAAATATGAAACATCTCTATTTTAAAAGAGGGTGTTTATAAGTTTTTGCATAGAAAATATGGAACCCTTGCGTGGGAAATATTATAAGGAAACGAACTAGACGCGTCTGATGTTAAACAATTTCCGGGATTCCCCATCGGGAATCACCGCAACATGTGGCCCCATCATCCGACCATCAATTTTCAATTATTCGCCATAAAACAAAGCAATTATTTCAATCAAATTTTATTGAAATTACACTTTATTTGTTCATTTTTTTTATTTTTTTTTAGAAAAGAAACACTTGAAAAAATAGTCAGCGATTCCGGGATTGGAGCACATGTCTGCGGTTGATTAGTTCACGTGTTTAAGAGTATTTCTAAACCATTCCGACCACCTTCCGGGAAGGAAGCGTGAACTTTATAAGTCGAAAGGGCAACCAGCAGACTTCGGGGGCCACGTTAGAGACGAACACCTGAACCACATAACTTAAGAAAACTTACAAGAAGCGTGCGGTCTTGTTGACTATATCCGATTGTATTTGATAGTTTTACGGTTGCATGAATTTAACAACAATTGAGTTGCATCCAATTTCAACAATATAAATTTTTATAAATTTGTTACTATAAAATTTATATGTTTATTAATAATTATGATAACGCGTTTATTAGAATTATAAACAAACAAGGCTGGAATTGAAAGTATCGTACTTGAAGTACGCCTACATTTTTCCTTAGAATTTTTTCTCTTTAAATTAAACAATAAATTAAACAATTAATTATTGGTTATTAAATATTTTTTTCATTATTAAATTATGAACATGTTGCAAATTTTTATATAAAACCGTACTTATCATTAAACAAATCTAAACAATCAAGTATACGGCTGTTAAATTTGAGGGTCCGACCCAAGACGCTGGTTGAATAGTTTCTGCATGACTATTATAGGACGCAATTTTGAGCACCTAGGACAATTGTTTTGAGAAGGCCCATGGGCAGCAACAGCTCTCGTGCCGGCTCTGTTCTATAGTTTAACTTGCCAAATATCGAAACTTTCTTCTACATCCTTTCGTATATTATTGTTTTCAAAATTTACGACATGCTTTATGAGCGTTGACTTGAAATTCTATAAACTTCGTGAAATAAAATGATAACGACGATAATAATAAAATAGGTATATTGTTGCATATTTTTCGTAATCTTACGATGGTAGTTTTGAATTTTTAAAATATTTATTAGAAATGATATGCCGATTTTCCGTCACAATAAAATTATGTAAATAGGTATTTTATCCAAAAAATTGTCTCAAAAATGTTTCATTTATAAAACATATTCAGCAATCATATTACCATAAAAATTTTTATTTCATCGTAGCAGGCTTTAGATTTATACATATATTCATGAGTTACCCCTTATCTATCTAGTTAACGAAATTATTCGCCGGATACATACATTTAATTGAAATTTCCTTTATCAATAATATCAATCAACAATTGAAAAAAAAAAAAACAAAAAAATCATTTCAAACCGTAAACTTGATTGTGTTGATAAATTTTTGCGAATATTTAAAATTGACATGTAATATTGTTGTAAATTATTTACTAACCAATAAAAAGTTGGACATTTATTGTTAATGTAATGATTGGGGGAGGTTACCCTATAAAAAATTCGCCGAAACTATTTATATACAAACAAAACCTGAATACAGTGTAAACACAAAATATGCGTATACAGGTTTTATGAGTCGCGCCGACAACTATATGATTTATAATTTGATTCTCTGTTGTACCTAATTAAACAAGACCGTCTTCTTACCATCTCCATCTTCGTTGTTAGTAATTAAAGCTGGGTAATTTATATCGAGATAATGTACACAACGTTGTACAGGAAAACAGTGAACGATGACATCAAGACAAGGGGACGCCAAATTTCACAATTTTATCGTTAACCAACGTAATCTAGTCATCCCTCATTAATATCTGACTCCTTATATTACTGTGTCTTTTGACTCGCTAGTGTTTTTTTTCCCTTTTGTTCGTTTTACAACAAGTATTAAATATCATTTGGCCTGATATTGTGGTCTGTATATAATAAGTGATTATGCTTAACAACCCTTCACTTGTTGCATTAACTAAATTAAAACCAAAATAAAATCGGATTTGCGATCGTACGTATTTTAAATACAACAAAAGTCAAAGTGCGAGAAGTTCATTAATTCAGTATTTTTTTTTTATAGAGGAACATGTTAAAATTTAAAATTTCAACAATAAAATAGGAGATTTATTATTTTGTTCGTCTATTCGCAAACAACAATTCGCTGAAAAAACACAAACAATTGCGGTAACGCTATTATATTCATAGCATTTACACCTATATTAGCTACTATTGATCTTGATCGATGGCTTTGAATGAGATAAAGGTGGAAGTTTTTGCATTTAAATTGTTCAGAATGTCTTAATTTACAGGGAGCAGACTGAAATCTTCTGATAAAAACAAATCTTAGCTGGGAAAAAGTCGTAAATCGATAATTGTCCTGTTGTCGTGTACTTTTATGATTACCATATTAATAGAAAAACGTTAAGATTGTAATTTGGTAATTAAAATGGTAATTGGAAATGATAAAGAAAAAACATGCCTACCCTTACGCAAACAATAATTTTTCGTTATGACTTTATAACTGTTTTAATTTCTTTTTGATGATGCTTACGAAATTAATTATTGTCCTGAAATTATAATAAAGACGTAATGGTAAGTAATATAAATTACGAAATTGTTCTGTAATTTATGTTACAAACTAAACTATTTTTAAATTCAACTCTGTTATACTCGTAACAGTACCTACTGTCTACACTACCCCCAGAATTTCAGAACATTTGTCAAATAATAAAAAAATAACCGACAGTGGTTTTTGTCCTGTTTCCAACGTTCCAGATGTAAAATGTAACATTCTCTTAATTTAGCAGAAATTTCAATTGTTTGCCAGCTTATTTTTAAAATATAGATAGGGTGGCGACTATAATCTAACAACCATCTTCACAACATTGCCAATAGTGTTAACACTACAACAAGAGGAACAGGAAGAGAAAATGAAAAAAAAGAAAATTAAAACACAACTGATGTGTTTATTTCAGAGATTTAAGCTAATTTTACCCAAATTCTCCATGATTGTTTCTTAGACACGAAACAAACTGAAAAAAAGACACCCACAAGATGATAGATTTGTTTAGTTCCTGATTTTCCCCACAAACAGTGGCTTGTTTAATTATGAGCTGGGGGAAGATTGATTTTTTTCTACTCTATTATAGATATTTCAAATAATAGAAAAAAAAACAACTATTCCGAATGTTTTCTGTTCAATCTGGAATGATAAATAAACTAATCCAGACACTGAATTGGTTGGACAAAACGTTTGATTCCCTTGATTTAAGTAGGTAATCTTCACGTTTTGTCGTTAGTTGTCACGATTGAACGGCTGTTGCTGGAATAGCAGGAACAGCAGGATAAATAAAGCTCCCGTTTAGTGAGTGGCATTCACTTCGTTTAGGGAGTGGTCGAGATGTGGAGGCGTGGCAAATTTCGATCTCAATCCTTTCAATGATCTGCACAGGATCACTCAGATTATTGCTCAATGCTAATGATTGAGTCCCAGGTCTGACCTGTAAATGATCTTGACTATAATCTAAACTACAAATGCGGTTATATTTTGTGTTTATTATATTTTAATTGATTTGAATATATATAGGTATATATTTTTATAAAGGGATGATTTACTTAATGAGATTTGATATTTATGCTTGTGTTTTCTACCCTTAACAGACACATGTTTTTAAAGTACTTACTGCGGATATAGAGGGCCTAAATCTCATTTTTTAAAGCTATTTCATAAAATAAATGACGCGAAACGAATATAGTTTCGGTAAATGTATTTTTGTGTTTTTAGAAAATGCCACAAAGATGCTATTATTTTATATTCTATGTCATAAAGGTTGGGGATTGTTACTTTTAAATCTGGCCTCACAACATTGTTCTTTAGATTATGGTTTATATTTAACATAAATCCAATTTTGTTGATTCTTCCCCGATAAATCGAATTCTTTTAATAAAAATACAAATAGCCAAAAAAAATAATTATCTATTTTGAAAAGGGAAAGTGATTGTATTATAGCAAAAGCCATTCAATTCCCTTAAATTACTCGTGACCACTAACAAACCAACATAGTCGACAACACCAGACCACACATGAGGGGAGACTATTACCTCCACCCTCTACCCTTCACCGATCAACACACAACTACAAAACACAACCCCAATCCCATTCAAAATTCATTCCAATTTCTTAATCAAGACGGGCCATGCTGATTCGATTAATCACGGTATTGATTGAATTAAAGGTCACTATCACACATGGGAAATATCATCCACGCACAATATCCACAATAAATAGATTTAATGAAATTGTCGAATTTTCGTGAGTTTTTCCAAAAAGTTTTTTCCGTAATAAACAACCACCCTTGAGATTATCGAATATTTCTGAATATGATTCAATCGTATATGTCGAAACGTCAGTCATGTTTATTGGTAAGAAAAATTGAACGCGATATAAAACCAATAGTGGCCCCGAATAGAAATGGTATGATGATATTTTTATCTCGTTTCCATTTCAACCGGTCGGATATTACTTAGATATTTAATTTCCATACGATTAACTCGTAACATCTGATTCCCTGTACTCTTACCAAAACAGATTATGCTACATTGCAAATCGTTGTTCTCATTTTGTATAATGTTTATAAATGACATCAAATAGTCTAAAATATACATTTCCTTTTTCTATATTTGTTTCTTTTATTCTATTCTAGTCGTCTATAAGTTTTCGTTACGTAAAACCATTTAATAAATGACGATAGAAAGCTTTTAGATAGGCTAGCCGTCACGTTACAACAAGCTTATATTCTAGTCGCGCTTATAGTGTCACTTGCTAGTCCATTTCCCAAATTAAATTAGACTAAAAAAACAGAAAAAAGCAATTCTACTACCACACACAAAAAAATGAACACTTCTAGAATTAAACTCCAAAAAAGTGCGTCTGTATCAAAACCATACTATAGATAATTAAAATTTTTCTCGTCATAACCAATCATTACGTATAGCGTACAATAAAGTCAACTTTACACACGCAGCAACAGTAGCACTTATAAAATACAGCCCCGTTATCATTTTCTATATTTCCAACCAAACTATAGAAATGAACAAAACCACTTCAATGTGATAACACTTAGTGATAACAGATGAAACAATACTAAAGTACTACTTTATTTTACATTATACAACAATAGTAGGAGAGAGAAAGATTTGGACCACTGTCACCCTCCGATTAACTCAGAAATACTGTGGCCACACACTCACCCTCATAAATCTCATAACTCATCTCGAACTATTTCGAGGGTTAAATATACATCTACATACAATTTCTTTAATTGCGATACATTCATATTTCAATATGTATTTGAAAAAATATATATATAAAGAAAAAAATCTCCTTATCGAATTGTTACTGTTTTAAGATATCGTCAGATGAAACAAAAAAATTATGATTAATAGTTGGCCGATAACGGATAGTTGATAAACGTACAAGAAAATATAAAAGAACGATTTGGAGCTTTTAAGATTAAACGGGAAAAAAAATTGTTGATTGATGAAAAATTTCTTATATTTATGTTCAGAAATTGTTTATTATTTAAAAAGAGAACAACAACATCGGAGTTATACAGTGTAACTTGTCTATAGTGATTCGATGTTGTTGCAATAGATATTGGTTCGAAATTCATTAATTCTGCTTTTGATAAGATTAATTATCAAATTTAAATGTTTCGACTTGTCCAGAAATCAGTGCAGATGTCCAAGGGTAAATATAGACAGGTGGTATTTGGGGCGGGTTTTGTTAGGAACGTTAGTCGCGATCGTCCGTGGGTCGTAATTGTCTATACTGTTCACATGGTTTTATAGTAACGGCCATAATAAACAATAACCAGAAAGATAATAGCAGGTCTTTAATCAGACTGTCTATTAAACAAATCACACAGATTGCGGTGGTTGTTTTCGTCAGCCGTCCCTGTGATTTCCGCCGGTCAACATTAACAATGTTTTAACTGGCATATAAACGGAAACGGGACAATGAAGAGCAACGTTCCATGACTCTGAAGGGGTGAAACATTGTTAAATCAGAACATTTTCAACTCAGATGGTTGTCAGTCGAGTGTAACATACACGCAAACACCTGTGTTATTATATCATATATCTATATACGTATGTATGTATAGAATGGAAATCTTGAACATTTACCAGTCCTGGATAGTCCTGTTTTAGTCAGCCAAACGTAAATCGAGACCTAGTTGTCAGATTAAACCGGTGTTAACATTCTCTGGATTCAAACCTGTGACTTAAGCTTTATACATTGCTGAAATACGATAGCCTCAGACCTGATAGCAACCCATTTGTTCCTAGACACCGATAACGGCAAGAATCTGCATATCTGATCCTACACCAACCCCACCGGCCAAATCCACCACTAATTCAACTGACATTTCAGTTTCAACACACTTATATACAGTGGATGCTAACATAAAACTATCAGGGAAAACTTTTCATCTTTAACCCTCTAAAATAAACTGCAACCAAAAAAAAGAAAAGAATAACAGCAAAATCGATTATGTCGGTTGAATTTAACAAACCATTACAGTTGAATATTCTGTTCAATTCCCTCGACTAAGACATGGCTTTTGTGACGGTTCTGGTGAAACATCCATATGCGATCGTGCATATTCTAATTACTCGTTGGCGTAATTGATTTGGGTTATTCCCGAAAGACCATCCCACGATGGATGGGTCTCCCGGGATGAAATGGCATCGTTATCGAAACACCGTCATATTTATTTAGTTCACTTCGCATCAGCCACTTGCTCTCTGTGCAATCACAATCAAAGCAATCTGAACTTAACAAGAAACTCATTCCGTGGCTCTACCGCCCTTTCTGTCTCTCTCTCTCTCTCTCACACACACACACACTTTATTTCTTCATGCACAATTAGTTCATTCCATTTGAAAATATAAAAGTGAATTGGAAAAATGAACAGAAAATTGTTAAATTGAAAATTATATGCATGCATAGAAAAACGACAAATCATCATTGAATGGGTTTTATGATCAATTGAATAGGCAAACAAGTCCTTTGTTGGGACTTAAGACACGCACTAAACTTGTCACTGATTACTAATTACCACTAATAGCGGCAACATGTGCGTGTTATGAGAGTTTACAACTCACTTCTAGGGCAACACACAACTACTCTTGCTTACAACCCGAACGATTACGTCATAACAAGGGTAATGTTTGTTTGGGCCCATTCAATTCCTCATCTCACGCCTTCTCTACAAATCGATATTGAAAATTGGAAAGAGAAAAAAATGAAAATTATAACACGTGCCATATTGACACTCCAAAAGCATCATTATAATACAAAGAAATGAACACAATAAAAAATTTCAATGATTTGATTGGAAGATATACGTATTTTATGTGTGTATTTTTTTGAAGGGTTGTAAAATCTGGTTCACATGTGTGATAGTGTGCAGGTTGAAGTGATGGCAATAATTTATAGGATAATATTTCATAGGTGTGCAGGCATAAATCAAATCGGTGAATTAATAGCGTCTGTTCGGGAGCTTGTTTAAGACCATAAGCTCCAACATCCCTGTTCGACAATCGTACTCACTTACTAGAAAGCTTGTCCTTAATCATAGGATTTAAATTGTTACAAGTGATGGTTTTCAGGACTGTTCCATGTATTATTATACGCTACATAACAATTACTAGAGACCTTTATCTGGTGATTTTATAGTAATGATCGTTTTGTATTGTTGTTTTGCAAATTTATATAAAAATTGAATTTGCCACAACTAAACAATTTCTATTCGCATTTTTTTGTTGTGCTATAGAAAATTAAGCTATTTATAATTTCCAGACGATTTCATTTTACGATTTACTTCACAATTTAATGTTTCACTATCACAAAATTGATTTGTGTCACACAGTCTACAATAGCAAAAATTTTTTAAATTTACTCCAAAATTACAAGATTATCATCATTGACAATAGTCGATATTGATTAATTTTCAATTGAATCGACATTTTTTAATATTACAAATTTTTAATATTACCTGTCAACTTTCTAATATATAAAATGTAAAATATAAGATCAAAAACGTAGCGGATCATAAATTTTAATATTAATATTACTAGTTTTTAAATCAGTATAAAATTGAACAAGTTTTCGTTTGAGCGACAGTTTCATATACCTACGCGTATTTAAGATCAAACAAGCTTTACGTATTGAAAGCAGTGCTTTTGATATGGTCTCCATTGAAGTTTCAGTGCATTGAAAAACATGTTTAACCATCGGTCTCATTAACTATGGTCTAGAGTCTAGAGTTTCTGCAAACAGGATACCCTTGCAGGCCGGCGGGTTTGTAACCGTATCCTATATACGATACATTGACGACAAGATAGTTGTTTAGTTGTTTAATAAGCATAAGAGGGTTAATATCGTGTACACAGTCTATTCATTAATTAAATGTACACCATAATTCGTAATCAAAAATACGTGAAGATGATACAATTAAATAAAGCTTTGACAGAGACTTTAATGCAAAATACAGTGGCGTCTCTATTATTTTAAGTTCTATAAATTTATCAGACGCATGCGTATTGTTGTCGAATTTTCAATGCACGACCCTTCTATTGATACGCCACTGTGAATGAAGCCAATCCATTAAATCTATAAATCTCATTTCGCCGATAAACTATACCTGTTGTGTTATCCTTTGTATGCACAAAAAGCTCAAAATAGAATGCATAAGCTATACGAATATTGTTGCAAATAAGATATTCAACCAACAAATATTTATTACCTTCAGTTGTCTTTACTTAAAACAATTATTTTTTTTGATTTATAGTGTGTTATTTATCTTGTCTTAACCGATGTTTATGAACAAAATAAACAAGTTGTAAATGTGTTCACTAGTTGATTTGAAACATACTGTATGATTTATATATTCACCAACCCAAAACAAAAAAAAAATCACATTTTTTTTATGAAAATCCTAATTTAACTGTAAAAGGGTTGTTTTTCTATGTGGATATGTATATAATTTTTTGCTGCAGAAAATGTTTTTCCACATTTTATGAGATTGAGGCAATATTTCAAGACCCTCAAAACCTATCATCCAAAAATCTGAAAAAAATATATATATATACGTCCTAACTAATAGTTGTTTATTAAAAAGATAGTAGTAGAGAATAAAAAAGTGCTTTTTCCCGGCAATTCCAGGCTATCCGTCACGCGAATATTTTTATCTGCTGTCAACTGAAACATAAAACATTGGGAGATAAAGTGGAGTAGTTTCCTCCAGGGACCTCTAGTGCCCAGTTCGGACACCGATATAGATGGGATGTTTTGCTCACCAACTTCCTCTTACAACATCCGAAACTTTGTTATTAACGAAATTTACACCAAATAATATAAATAATATAGATGATGAAACAATAAAAAACAAATCGTATTAAATTGTATATTCTTGTTAATGGAAATTCTATTGTTGTTTTTGTTCAAACAATGCCCTAATGGTATTGAAAACTGTGTATAAATAGTAAAGAAGATGATGTAACTATTAGTAATGGCAATGATTGTATGTTGAAGTAAAATCACAAGTGAAGTGCTCCAAAGTACGACAGCGGGATCTCGACGATAATGCCTCTTGAAATGGTATCATCGCATCATCATCCAGCGAATCGACCGCTTTAGAGATTGTCTATTGTGAAAGCTTCAAATTGAATACACCAAAGCACAAGCTTTCATCACATACACCCATACACATAAACAGACACACACACACAAATTTACTATTCTAGTCGAGTGCGAGTTATTGAAATACACTACATTTCACCTAACGAATACGCACATCAAAATTTCGTATAGAAATAAATTCTATTTATATACTTTTTTTTTAAAAGCGACTGCGAACTTTTAACGAGTTTCAATGAAAAGCATTAAGAAACATCAAATATATTTTCGATTAACGGCATACCAAGAATTAAACATCCAGGCATAATTACCATTTGTGAAAGTAAAAATTTTATACTTAGTCTGTTGTGGTTTAATTAGCTTGACTTCAATAGGATAGTTGACAAATTTCTGCAAAAAAGATACAGAAAGAAACGCAATGCCGTAGCGAGGGTATGGCGAAGATGGCCACGGCCATAGGCGCCGAATCTAAGGGATTACTACACTATTGTAGCAATGTTAATT
>JAZBGY010001903.1:0-15534 GCA_037414755.1 Lydus trimaculatus
AGCAGCAGCAACAACAACAACAACAACAAAATCAACAACAAGCGGTTTTAATGCAACAACAAGCTATTCAGCAGCATGCAATGCAACAATTACAATTCCAACAAGGACAACCCCAACATATTCAACCAAAAATGATGAGTAAGTCTAGTTATCATTGATAAAAATCAATTGAAAATTGTCATGTTTTCCCTTTTTTTTTATCTCGAATTTTAGTGCAAACAATTCAAGGTATACCACAACAACAAATCCAAATGACTGGTGATCGTCCTATTATGCCTGTTGTATCAATGTCTAATGCTCAACAAGTCCAACAAGCTATTCAGCAAACAATACCTGGTACTTTACAACAAGGTTTACCATTACAACCGAATTTAGCTGTAACACATCAACCAATGTCGATGGGCATGTTACATTCGGTAAATTAATTGAATTAATTTATTAATTAATGAAATTTAATTAATTTTGTTTTATTTGTAGCAATTAACACAAATGACAGCACCACCAGGTACAATTATTGGTCAAATACAAACATCAGGTCCACCAACAACAATGCAAGTTACAGCAAGTCCATCACAAGTTCAACATTTACAACCAACACCTACAACACAACAAACATTAACATTATCAGCACCTCAACAACCACAACAACAACAACAACAACAACAACAACAACAACAACAACCACAACCAGTACCACCACAACAAGTACCATTACCACCAACTGTACCACCATTAAAACTTGAACAACCAAATGAAAATGAAACAAATCAAGCTACTATTCTACCAATGGTTAATAATACGACTACTACAGAACCTATGAAGGAGAATTCGGAAATTATTCAACAACAACAGCAACAGCCACAACAAGTAGAAATTAAAGATAATTTTGCGATTGATATTAAACAACAACAATTGCAGCAGCAGCAACAACAACAACAACAACAACATGTTGAAAATAATGGTGTACAACCTGTACCAATACCAGGAACTGTACCAACACAACAACCCTCAATTAATGGTAATACAATAGATAATGGTTTACCAATTGCAACAACAGCTGAAGAAGTTAAAGAACGTTGTCCACCGAAAGCAATGGTAAAACCACAAGTATTAACGCATGTAATTGAAGATTTTGTTATACAAGAATCATCAGAACCATTTCCAGTAACAAGAAGTGCATTATTAATATCAGATATGAAACCTATACAACAACAATTAACAGAAAAAGAAACAACAACAACAACAACAGATGAACCACCACGTAATATAAAAATAGATCGATTGAATAATTTAACAATTATTGATTTTAACGATTTTATTAAACAGGTAAAAAACAACGGGCAACATCACCTAGTAGTTGTAATAATAACAATATGACAACACCTAAAGGTGATTTAGCTAAATGTGAACATTGTGGTACTGTTGATTTACGTTCGAAATTTAAGAAAAATCGTCGATTTTGTTCGGTCAGCTGTGCTAAAAGGTAAACAATTATCATTAAAGATTGACAACAAAAAGAAAAAATAAAACAACAATTATAATTTTAGCGCAAAAGATAAAGGCGATAAACGCCACAAATGGAACAAAGATGACAGTATGGATGTTGATGTTGATTCGGGTACATCAGGTGCTGAAAGTAGTCTAAGCCCTACTGGTACTGCTACGAATGGTAGTGAGAATATAGAAGAGACCAGCACACCTAAAGTTGATCCATTAAAATGGAGCGTAAGTTTTTTAGAATAAACGAATTTTATTTTTTTATGTTAATATTGGACATTTTAGGTACAAGAGGTGTGTGATTTCATCAAGAATTTGCCAGGTTGTTCGGATTATGCTGAAGATTTCTTAATACAAGAAATCGACGGACAGGCTTTAATGTTATTGAAAGAGGATCATTTGATGACTGCGATGGCAATGAAATTGGGGCCAGCTTTGAAGATTGTTGCAAAAATTGATGATATGCGTGTGGATAAAGAGCCACCAAAACAAAATTGAAATTTAAACAAACAAAAGTGTATTTATTTATTGATTAATGAGACTGTTGTGTGATTTTTTTTGTCTTTAGATTTTTATATTATTAACAAATAGACATGTTAAGCGTTTCTTAATAATAACATTAATGTTATATATAGTTTAACGTAAAACATACAATCTTGTAAATATTATTATTATTATTATTTATAACAATTTTCTTTCGCAAAGGTGTCTTGTAAATAAAATAGAACAAAACTGTTTCTTTTTCCTTGTTTTTCCGGTAAAACAATTTCTCTAGAATTTGTGCAATTTTTTTTTAAAGAAAATCACCTAATTTAGGAATATATACAAGAATTATTAGTTAATTTACCAATTATTGTTATAACTTTAATTGATAGAATCGAACGTACTGCCACTTATTGATAATAAAATATTTGTAATATTTGCCGCATTAGTTTTATTTCATTTCTAATCGTCAAGTATAATTTAATAAAAGTCCTAATTGTTACCAATCACATTTGACCGAGTTTACGGTAGATTGGCCATGAACTTGATTGAACTATTTAATAACATTATTGCAAGCTGAGTCATCAGTTTAACACTGTACTTTTGACTGGTGTTGTTGTGTAATAAAATAATGTTTAAATGAATGAATTTATGGGGTTGTCTTGCAAACAAAGCAAAACCAGTTTCTACTTTTACAAATTCAATTAATAGCAACTAAGATTTCTATAAGTTCTTCATTAAAATTCTCCACATTTTTAATTTGTGGTAAGTATGCCATACGTACATACACACTTTGTTCATGAAACATATTGTATAATTAATTTAAAAAAAAAAAAATGATAAATCGATATTTTACACTGTAAGTTAACAATTTTTGGATTTATTATCCAACAGTTTTGAGACCACTGATTTTACTACTAAGTTTCTGTCAATAATTCAATATAAATTCATTATAATTATACAAAATTTTGATTTTGATCGCTGGGATTAAATTGTTGTTATTTTAAATTACGCGCCATTATTATTTGTCTTTCGTCTTCGTTGATTGGTTAGAGTTCTTGAATTTAGCGTTTTCGAGTCGTTGGACTACTTCTAACGTGCGTTAATATTAAAAAGCTTTACATATAACAATCAAGCACGAACAAACACAAATGAATGTAGTATTGTGTGCAAAAGTTACTGTTTTTTCGTGCTCGTTTTTATTTGTGCTAGTTGTTGTGGTCGTTGGTCCTTTTACATACATAGAATCTATAATCTAACAGAACAGGCTCGAGCATGTGGCGTCGAAGTTAAGAGAGTAATGAAAATTTCTCAGCAAAGATCCACTGGAATGGCAACTAGAGCAGTCGCTCTAGCCGTTTTGATGGAAGGGGCGTCAAGATTTAATCGTGAAAAACAACATTCTCAATTTATTCATTATTTAACAAAAACTGAATTATGATTGATTCAAAAAGTGTCGATCGAAGGGTGCCGCACAGGAATTTCACTCCATTCTGATAAAGGGCTAGGGTCGCCTCTGGCAAAAACACATCTATTTATTTTCGCACTTGCAATCGGCAGGGCTGTTTGTTCATAATTTCTAAATATTCTTACTCACGAAACGTTAACAATAGAAACCCCACACAAAAGGGGACCACTACCTACTTTAACTGACAGAACCAGAACTTTATAATTTTTGTTACTCACTTAAGCTTGTATACACATGTTCGTTTGTGACCGTTTGCGTTCGTTTGTGTTCATTTACATTTGATTGAATAGACTGCAAATTGGTGACGTTGGATGACACTGTTGCTATGGTATTGTGTCCCAAACAAATCAACTTTATTAAGTGGGGTTATATGGATGTCTTGATTTGTTTGGAACGCAATTGCATAGTTCATTCATGCTCGTTCATTAGATATGTGGACGCTCTCTTAGTAACTTTATGCAAATTCAAACACAAACGAATGTAACTATAGCTGAAGCCGGCTTAGAAGATCTTTTTGGCGCAGGTTACGAAATAGGTTCGACAGATCTCGCTTACTATCGGAAAAACTTTACAGTGGCGGCACGCAGAGCATTTACTTGTCGCAATTTTGTATATGTATATAACATATTAGCACGAATATCACACAATAAATTCATAAATAATTGAATTTTATTCCACTGTAGATCTAGATAATCTAATTAGATTAATTGTTCATACACAGTTTTTTTAATATATGTAATATAGAATTTTTCATAATACAGAACGCCACTGCAATCTCAAAATTGTTGTCTGACGTTTACTTTCACGTGCTTTTTTCTACCCCCACTTACCAAGAGTCCATTGCGCATCTATCCAGAAAGATCTTCTTAGATGACTTTAGGTATAAAACGTTCAAACTAACGCGAACGAATACAAACGAACGTTGCTAGCAACGATGGCCAGGAATCAGGAGCTCTAACTTGAAAATTATATAGTCTAGGTTGCTAGATAGCTATATAATAAACTGCGAAAGTAATGACATCAGTGATAGTATTGCTATGGTGTAGCGTTCGAAATCAAATGGTCTGTATAACCTCACTTAATAAAGTCACACTTTCGCAGTCTATTTGACAAGATAAATTAACCCAATGAAAAAGTTTAATTTGTTGAATCGAATTAACTACAACCTGACCAAATCTAGTTTTAGAAATGATAACACTATCGAATATAAATACTGTTTGCTTTCTAAATTCTTACAAAAGATGCGTTTCTGTCTTAACGTACAAATAAGAGAAATAATCCGAAAACGCTGCTTTTTTTAAAAATTTTGCGCAATGTTTAACTGTCATCTGTCAAAATTACCCATAATCCATCAACAGCGTCCCGCTTATCCGTTTCGTTGAATCTTCAGTCGGCTTTTCTCGATTCAGAAGAAATAGAATACAAAACAAGAGCAAAAAAAAAACGGTAAAATTCTAATATTTCTTCTTTATTTCCGGGGTAAAAATTAATAAAAAATCCACTTTATCACAATTTATTGAAATGTTAAATACGTTTTGAAAAAAAAATAAAATAATTTTGTAATGTTAAAAATGACCCAGCCAACTAGAAATGTATTGTTTATAACGCATGTGGATAAAGAAGGACCATTTTTGAAAATATCAGCACAATTTGATCGTAAAACATCAACATATATTGAACAAATCTTATTAAATGCCCAACAACAATTCAATAATGGTTTATTTATACCATCACCGGAAACATTACAAACAGGCATGTTATGTAGTGTTAAATATGGTGATAATAAATATTATCGTTGTTGTATAACAAATTTGAATTATATTAAAAATCATTATGTTGAAGTTGATTTTATTGATTACGGTTTTCGTGATTTAATACCAGTGAATCATTTACGTTCATTAGAACATTTTCAAAATTCATTTACATCAATACCAGCCCAAGCTATCAGTTATTTGTTAGCTGAAGCTGTTTGTATTAGGGGTGATTGGAATGATATGATACTAACCCAGATAGCAGAGGTATCTAAATTTTAACAATCACACAAAATAAACATTTTTTTTTGTTTTTAAATTGTTTGTTACAGGAGATACGTAGTATTGAAGTGAATTGTAATATAGTTGCACAAATTGCTGATTATTATCTGGCTAGATTTTTCCATGGACAACTTGATTTAACTGTATCATTGATAACGCGTGGTTTAATGCGTCATACATCATTACAAACACAAGAAGCTGTATTATTAAGTATGTTACCAAATAAATCATCGAAATGTTATCAAACAACATTAACAACACCAACAATACCACCACCAACAACAACACAAAATATTGCAACATATAAAGCATTCACATTAGAACCAGGACAACAATATCCTGTTTATGTATCATATGTACAAGATGGTCCATGTAATTTTTCAATACAATTACAAAAAAGCGAAGAAGCATTATGTAAATTGATGAAAGAAATCAATTCAATGCCATTAACACCATTAGATGGTATACCAATACCGGGTACTGTATGTTTGGCACGTTGTGCTGAAGATGGTCATATATGTCGTGCTGTTGTTACAAATGAAGTTGATGGTAATTTTAAAGTGTTTTATGTTGATTTTGGTAATTTTGAAATTGTTACATTTGATGCATTATATGAGATACCATTTAAATGTGTTATACCAAAAGTGATGGCAATACGTTATTCATTAGATGGTATTGAAAAACAATCGGTAACATTAGAGATGCAATGTGCATTTAAACAATTCGTTGATAATCGTTTGATTTATATGAAAGTCTTACCGATGACAACACGTACATCATTACCAAAATGTGAATTATGGGATCCTGTAACGAAAATGAATGCTTTAGATGTGATAAATGAAGCAGCAACAGCATCAGTATCATCATATCCAGATCAAATACAATTAAATCGTGGTTATACGCAATTAGTTAAAGTTTGTTATGTTTATAGTTGTAATCGTTTATATGTACAATTGAAAAATAAAGAACAAGATTTAAATGATTTAATGAATGATATACAAATAATATGTAATAATTCTAAACAACAATTACAAGATGAACAAATTAAAATTGGTTTACCATGTTATGCAATATATGAAAATGATCAACAATGGTATCGTAGTCAAATAATTGATATTATTGATAATGATACAGTTATTGTACATTATGTTGATTATGGTAATGATGAAACAATCAAAAAAACATTATTAAAACCAATTGATTATAAACAATTAATATATTTATATCCACAAGCAATTGAATGTTGTTTAAATGGTTATCAAAATATGTTAATTGATATTGAACGTGATAATTTATTAGAACAATTAATATTTGAAAAAGAATTTACAATGAAAGTTATTGAAATTTATAATAAACGTGCATTAATTGAATTAATTGATCAATCAAATTATAATGTTGCATCATTATTATTAGAACGTATTGCTGCATCTAAATCAAAATGTAGTCCATTATTAGTGCATGCTGATTATAAAATTGAACATAGAAAATCACAACAACAACAACAACAAGATAATAATCAAAGTCAACAACATCGTTTACAACGTAGACATGATGATAGGTAATTGTTGTTAAATCAGCATATTTTGTAATTGTAGCTGTTTTTATATAAAAATTTTTATTTTATTGTAGTGGTAATGAACAATGGGAGAATAATCCAACAACTCCTCCAACTAGTAAACGAGAGAATTTCAACGATACTAAAACTAGTGGTAATTGGCGACAACTTGGTGATAATAATCAAACGAATCGAAAAATGAAACGTGATCGTTTTAATAATAATAATAATAATAGTAATAATGATCGAAACGATAATCAATATTCGAATGAGGAGAATTGGAGGTCTAATAATAATAATAATAATAATAATAAGAGGTAATTTGTTGTTGTTAATTATAAATGTGGGAGGTATAATTGATTGAATTGGCATTTGTTTTTATTATTATTTTTAGCAATAATCGAATAACAAATAAACGAAATCAAAATTTGAATAGTTCTAATGATTCAGATTCAAGTGTTCAGGGTCGTTTAAGGTAATTTTTTGTTGTCGTTTTAATTGTTGTAAGTGTTGTGGGTATTTGATTTTAATGTTGAACAAATTAGTTTTGATTGAGTCATTTTGTTGTTGTTGATATTGTGTTTTGTTTTAATTTATTTCCATTTCCATTTGAAAAAACAGCTCTAAATAGTTTCTTTAATATGAGTCTTACTTGTTCAAATTAGCTTGTTTTCAATGAGTGCAAGAAGGATAGAAACAGTTCTCGGGTTCATTGAAAACAAAAGCTCCTTGAACAAGTAAGTGCTATCGCCCACGAACCGCTTAGCAGTTGGACCGCACAATTTACATGTATTCTTATGAGAACGCGCCCACGAGCTGATCTTCAGCGCTGTTGCGGTGCCGCATCAGCGCCGCACTGATTTCCCGCCGAGGTGCGGCGCTAACACTTGCTAGGTGATTGTATCCATAGATAGGTAAGGGTCTATGCACACGATGATCACGCGTGTTCATCAAACGTTAAAAAAATCGTTACAGCAAATTGTTGACGTTTGTATCGATAGAAATGCGACCCAGACGGACATTGAAATTTTTGCATCGATACAAATGCACACTAATATCGTGGGAAGTAAGGGCTGATGCACATGATGTCTTTTCACGCATTGATCGCGCGTGCAATTTGCATAAAAATGTTCTTCAGCGTTTGTATCGATAAAAACGAGATACAAAAACGTACAGTGTTTCCTCAAATCGATGCTTATTCCTACTACTGTTGATGAGCCTCTAAGCGCGTTTGTCAATTCATATTCGTGTGTAAAGGAACACATGCTGTGACTGTATCACTTTTTACAATTTGTTGTGCATAGTGGGCGTGATTAGCTCGCTAAAAAGACATCGTGGGCATAGGCTCTAAAGGCAGGTCCATACATGTCTAATACAAATAATCGTATTCGTCGTGGTCCGTGTAGACGGTACAACATGCCCAAAGCAAATATTTGTGCATTTTGAATGTTTGCCTTGTGAGCACGAAATATGTGTACATACGAACATAGCTTAAGAATCTACATTACCTAAGTCAGCGTAATTAGTGTTGTTTCGACTGACATCACTCTCACAACTGTTGACGAGTTTTTTTTTTGTATCGCATTCGTGCCACAGTACGGGCTAATTCATGACAAACGTACACATGTCTTAAGGATCCCACACACCGGCGCGGGACTGCAGGAGCGGTAAGTTGGCGGGACTAAGAGACGTTGCAGGATATTACATCATCGTATTCACACTGATGCGGTATACCGCGACGGTAAGTCCGCATAAACAGCGTTTTTATTTTAGAACGCAGTACGGTTCTTCCCGCGTCCTACAGCGGGATGGCGGTACTAATAACAGAAAATTTAATTGAAATTGTAAAAAATTATCCAATTCTATATGATGTGTCTCATGGAGAATATAAAAATTGTCGCAAAAAGGATAAAGTTTGGGATCAAATTGGAAAAGATTTAAAACATGATAGTAAATTGAAATTGTTCTATTTCTTTCATCTTTAGCAAGAGCTAATAATAACAGGGCTTCTTCATCTGATTTGAACGCACGGTCTACTACACGCACCAATTATCTACAAAAGAACACGAATATTTTCCCAATGATTCCCGCCCTCGGTGTGTGGGGTTAAGTGGGAAGTGTTTCTTACATCACGCGTTCGCGAAACGCTCCCACAGTCCCGCGCCGGTGTGTGGGATCATTTATTGTTCGTTGCGTTTAACACTCGTGATCAGCGTATGAAAAAATTCGTCGTGTGCGTAAGCCTTAAGGTAATCAGTCATTTATACGGTTGAATATATCAAATTTTTGTTGTCGAAGCATGTAGATTAATCTTTCAAGATAAAAAACAACTAACAAACAAAATAAAAGTTTAGATTTTTATTTTTAAAGAAACAAAAAAAAACCATTCACGTTATCAGTGAAATAAAAGAATTTGTAAATATGTATGCATATTCACTATCAGCTTCTGCCTGTATTAAAACCCCAATTATACGATAGATATGCAGTCGTGTCTCGTGCATTTGGGATTAGTACTATCGTGCCAGAAAGGCGAATAATTTGTATGTTTACTATATTTGTGCGAGTTTTTATGCGTCCTGTCGCATTTACAATGTTAAGGCCTATACACACACACACACGCGCAGGAGAATCGAAAAGGAAAAACTGAACACCCCCTAGGCTACACACACGCCAGAATATCTGTAAGGAAAAACTGATCAGTTCTGGGCTTGAGGATTTCCGGATAGTGTGTAGGCAAGAATTGACAGATTTATTGGGCAGTTCGGAGGCTCGAATGATATGAAAAACGGCGGCTGCAATCAAACTGAACTGACGACCCTACTCACACAACGATCGGCCTGAACAGTTATGGTCTGTCAGTTTTTCCTCACCAATTTTACATTATCATCCGATCAACCGAACTGTCCGATAAATCTGTCAGTTCTTGCCTACACACTATACGGAAATCTTCAAGATCAGAACTGTTCAGTTTTTCGTTTTCGATTTTTCTGTATATGTGTATGGGCCTTTACACGTCAATCCTGAACTGAAGTGGGTTGGAAGTCGATAGTAGCCAATGCCGGATTAAGCTGGCGGCCGGGGAGCACATGCTATTGAAATAGGGTCTAGTTAGGACAGGGGCGCAGTGACAGTAGTACGTGATTTTTGTAGTGATGCTAGAGGATGAGGCGATTAGTTTGGAATTGATTGAACGTCACAAGGCTTTTAAGTCTTGCAATGGACCCACAATTATAAAATTTACAAAAATAAGCTTAAAAAGATTAGTTTAAACTATATCCAAAATGTTGTTGAAGCCTTTCCTAAACATTCTAGTAACATTTTCGGTGTCGTATATTTATTTTTTTTGTTAATCTTTTATTATCAAATATGCTGCTCTTATGTCTACAAATTAGAACAGCATCGGATGCATTCATTACAAAATTGAACATAATACTGCACGAATGTAAGCTTTCTTTTATGTTGTATGCGGTTGACGCATCAAAGGATAGATTGAACTTTATACTGTACAGGTTGAAACAGTTCATCTAGGAACAGGAGAACTTATAAGAACCATCGTCTGAGTTGAAAAGAGATGACTAGTAGAATCTTTGTAAAATTATTCACCCTCAAGACTGTTCTATGTTATGTTTCCTAAATGAAATGTCTCAACTTATATGTGCTTAAATAATTACTTAATGTTTTCTATTGAAAACTAAGGAAAAAATAAAGAAAAATTGATGGTGCATGAGCGCTTTGTACAACATATTCTGTAAATGAAAGCACATAAATACTGATGTGTATTCAAAAACCTACTTTCTAACGATAGTTCGTAACTGACAGCATTACTGTTTTTTGCGAAACCACAAGTTTGGCTGTAGCATTAGGTACTACCTAATAGATAGTGATTTTCTTAGCATCTGGTAGCAAATTTGATTTGAAAACATAATCAAAACTCACCTCGATATAAATTCTTTACGATTACTTACATATATTTTTTTAATTTCCTATAGAAGTCGTGATAATAAATTCAACAATAAAAACAATGATGGATGGGCTAGTGATAATAGTTATAAAGAAAAAAAGAATAATTTCTCAACATCATCATCATCAAATAAAGGTAGAGAATTACGTGAAAAACGTGATAATTACACTTCGAGAAGGTAATTTTGTAAAAAAAAAAAAAAATTCTCAATAATATAATAATGCAAAAATTTAAATAATTTCAGAGAAAATACAGATATAATGAGTTCAAGTGGTTCAGAGAAAAGTTTCCGTAATAGAAATTCATCACAAAATAATCATAGAAATCGAAATGATAACAATATGAAGAATCAACGACAACATCGTAGTGGTGGTTCAAATTTTAAAAAATTTGATAAATCACCATCATCACCAGTTTTTACAAATAATTACAATAATAATTATAATAGCAATAATAATAATAGTGCATTATCACCAAAATCAATATTAAAAGATATAGCAACAGAGAACGATCAATATAATTTACAAGAATTCCAATATGATAATGATAATAATGAGATTGTAATTAGTTGGTTTCATAATCCAAATAATTTCTATTGTCAATTATTTGATAAACAAAATGAATTTAAACAATTAATGGACAATATACAAGAAACATATAAAGATTTGAAAAATTCTAAACAAACAATTGAACAACAACCAACTGTTATTGGTACACCAATTATTGGTTTATTTCCAGAAGATGGTGTATTATATCGTGGTAAAATTATTGATAAAATCGGTTTTAATCAATATAAAATTTATTATATTGATTTTGGTAATGTATCAATTATTGAACAAATCTGGCCGATTGAGAAACGTTTTATGGAATTACCAGCACAAGCTATACAATGTTCCTTATTTAATATTGAACCAATTAATGAGAATTGGTTAGATGCAAATACATATGCACCATATTTTAATAGGAAACAATTCCGTTGTAAACAAATATTGAAGAAAGATAACAAGTTTGTATCTCCAATTAATTAATTAATTATCGAATTAATTGATTATTGAATGTATTTTTATAGGAATTTAATTGAATTATTTGATGGTAATGAAAATATCGGTCAATTATTAATAAATGATGGTTATGCTAAATTTAAATCAACATTAATTGATATGAATTTATTGAAAAAACAACGTTTTCGTGCTAAAATAATTCAAATTAATAATTTAAATGATTTTACAATAATTACCCGACAATTTGAAAAATTATTAAATTGTTCCATCTATAATGCAGATCTTACAGTTGATTCGAATATTTTATTTAATAATTTAGGAAAAACTTGTATTGTTTTGGTAAATCAAGTCAACAATAACAGGTAATGGTTACAGTAAGAGTTTTCATAAACTAGTGTAAACCTTACGTGGTGGAAAATCTGGATTTGACGGATTTCGTTTGTGTCGTTGAATGAGGGGTTGAAGTTCACCTTACAACCTCCGGTTACTCAATAATTTTCTTTAAATTTTGTCAGGGTTAATACCAACAGTATATAAACTGAGCCATAGGGTAGAAATGCGTAAAAAAGACAAAGAAGAATCCCCGTATAACACGGTATTATACGAATTCGTATTCTATCAAACAAAGTACAAAAATTAGTTTTTTTTTTTAACAATTTTATTGCATGGAGCTCAGTTCTTGTAAAGTTCTTGCTCATATTTTGTACTCTTTCAGTGGAAAGATCTTCGATTATTTAGAAAATATACGACTTGCACATTCAAATTAAAAATCATGACCATTGTTGTACGGGGATTTGCTTAATTGTAGAAATCTCGTACATGGAACTACTAATTTGTCACTGTTCATAAACTAAAATCACTTTGTAGTGTTTTGAGTCACTGTACATGTATAGGGATCTCATACACAAGTGTACTAGTTGGCGGCTGGTATACAACATGTAAGTGATAAATCGTTAGGAGAGTGATCGTGTCATTCGCTATGGGCCTGGCAACAAAAATATATCTGGTTGCAGTGCAGTTTTTTAGATGATACAATTTTGTACAATTGATGTTATGCGATGATAATAACAATATAAAACAACAGCTTTAACCTTATCACTTGAAATTTTTCAGCATATTGACATATTCCGTTAATTTTTAGTAATTTTTGTGTCACCCATTTTTATGAGAATTGAATTATCGACTACTTTATAATTTTCGTCCCTTAAACAGTTTCGTCACTATCCAGTAAGTTCTCCGTGTACGACAAGGGGCGTGTTTGTTGAACCATGTTCTAGGAATGTTGTGTTGTTCGAGGATTGTCTGTAATTGCTTATATCTTCACTCTCAAACGGGATATAGAACATCTGTTCGTATAATAGGACGGGTAATACCCGATTATGTAATTTTTTTTTTTTGCCAGTTTTACAACTAAGTCCTTTCCAAAATGGTTATTTCTAGTTTGTTGAGGAACTCTTATGAACTCTTAAATATATGCTTTTTAATGACTTTCATCCAAAGATTTTGCTCAAAAACGGCAAATTTTGCACGAATTCCATCAAAATCCTTACCAAAAATAGCGAATTTTGCGTTAATATAATCAAAATAAGCGAGACTTGGTAAATATTCTATCCAACAACGGTAAAACTTTGTTCTAATTTCATCAAATCAAAAACGAGGAATTTTGTTCTAATTTTATCTAAATAAGCCAAAATTTTCAAAGATTTTGTACAAAACTGCAAATTTTGCTCTAAATTCATCAAAACAATCAAAAAAAAAAAATGTGGAAAAACTGATCAAAACTGGCAAATTCTACACTCATAAAATATTGAGGGAGGAGCAGTCATCAAAGGAGTGACATCATGGATTACCGCAGCACTGGATGACACCAATGCTTGGAACACCACTAATTCTAGTACTTTATTGTCAAAATTTGGCGTCCCTCGCGTCTTCGCCCAAGTTGAGTGCTTTACTCGCCTCATCCAGCTTTGATTTTTATATCCGAAACTATCAAAATCGAATTTCCACATCGTAAGGTTTATTTGTAAGATTATCCACTTACTGAAAAGATCTCAGCTTTGAATTGAACAAATGTATGAGAATTGTGTCAATTTTTTTAGACTTGAAGTAACACTCTACAATAATGAAGGTGAAAAATTGAGATTATCAACAACAAATGATAATAATGATGAAAAAATCGATAAAATCTTACCATATTTCTTAACACAAACAAAAATCAATTGTTATATCGTTCATACAGATGAAGAAAACAATTTAAATTATATACAATTACAAGAAAGTGATGATGATATTAAAAATTTATTAAATAATCTATTTGAATATTATCAAAATACAATCAATAATGATAATAATAATATAAATCCTATAATAAATCAAATCTATGCTGTATTATCATTTGATACAAATTGGTATAGAGGACGTATATTACAAATAAATGATGATAATACTGTATTAATACATTATATAGATTATGGTAATACAGAAATTATACCATTAACGAATTTAAAAGAATTAGTAATGGAATTTATGGAACCGCACACCTTTTGTGTACCTGTAAGTCGCGTTCAATTTCTGTATATGGGACATTCCACGCCAAATCGACCACTTTCGATTTGACTGAAACTTTTTCATCTCTTTCTATTCCCCACTGAAAACGTTTCTAAGAATTTTTTCAAAATTTTTCAACCAACCCAAAAAAAGTTATGAATTTTTTCAAAAATGGCTCCTTTTTTGTTCAAAAATTGACTAAATGTAACGTTTTTTTTTTTATCAAAATCAAAATGTAGAAATAGAAAAATTTGAAAACAATACTACTACACGCATGCGCTCTAGAGTAATGCTACATTGGGTTCCTGAAATTATTGCAATTTTTTTTTAAATTGAAAAAAAAAACAGAAACCAAGTCGGGCCACTCTGTTTAACGGCATTAAATGCAGAATGAGTTGAAGTTTTTTTTTGAATAAAAAAAATATATACACCCTGTTTGGCTTAACTAGCCCAGGTGACTGAAATCGTCATTTGTAGAAAAAGGACAGAAATGAAAGTTTCAAGAACGTATACGGTGACACATCAGTAGTACGTTAATACAGTCAGAAAGGCAGTAGTTTGATTCTAAATAGGAGAAATGAATGTCAATTTACACAGGGTGTATATTAAAAATGGCGAACTTTGCAAAATTGATGGTTTTTTTGAAAAAAAACCGAAAAATTTCATAGAACATGACATCAATAAAATTTTTCGTATTTTTTTCTGAAAACTACATTCAAAAATAAACATTTTGAAGAAAAAAAAACGTCGCATTTAGTCAATTTTTGAAAAAGTTATGAATTTTTGAACAAAATAGGAGCCATTTTTTAAAAAATTCATAACTTTTTTGGATTGGCTGAAAATTTTTGAAAAAATTCTGAAAAGCGTATTCAGTGGTGTAGAAAGAGATAAAAAAGTTTCAGCCAAATCTAAAGTGGTGGAATGTCCCATATACATTTTTTTCTTTTAATTTTAAAACAAAAATTGCAGGTACGTTTGGATGTTCCAAC
>JAZBGY010001904.1:0-15526 GCA_037414755.1 Lydus trimaculatus
CACAGGGAGGCAGAAATGCCCGATGTGAAGGAGTATCTCCACTCGATTGCCACTAAGGCGTTTACTGCACTCGACGATCATCCAAATCGTCTGGTAGGGATAGGCCCTTGACTACGACGAAGAAGGACCATCACGAGTGAAGAGACCAAAAATGGCACTCCTCCAGGATTGACAAGTACCATTTGTCCATTATTCACAGAACTATAATTGTTCTTTCTCAATTCACAAATTACCACCGGATAAGGCCAGCGAAGATTATCCAGGTACAGGTAAACAGGTAGTAAGATTTATTATATTTTTTAATATTTTATATCTCTGATATTGATGCTGTATATATCCTAACGGTGTACTGTATAATTTCTTCGCAACCGAGGCCGATGTGTGCAGTACACCAATGTAGTTCATTTGACGTTCTATCCTTGCGGCTTCACGCCCAATGTGATGTCCGTACTGAACAGATAAGAGAAATTAGAGTCTAAGGGCTCGCACTCTTATATTGGTTTGTTTTGGAATCTTGAGGACACGTCAACGAAATCGCCGTAGACGGACTATAAACACATTGGAAAAAGGCGGGATAATTGAAAATTCAATGTTTGTTCATAATTATTATTAAAGCAACATGTAATACATAATGGAATGTCATAATACACAAAAATCTAAACATATTTGTTTTTTTTTTATATTTGATTTATAATAAAGACAATAGTCTTTTACAATTAGAATTTGACTATTAATTAATTAACATTAGAAAAGAAATTACACGTGTCGAAATAATTATATTGTTTTAAAAAGTTGAAAAAGCCAAACAATACGTTCTACCACACATTTATTTCTCAAAAATATATTAAAATCACATTATTGCCGCATTGTATATCAATAGTATAAAATTTTCGTTCTCTATTATCAGTACGGTACTTTCATTAGTTTTTTTTTTTTTTACAAAAAACAATCCCAAATCGAACGATTATAGAAAATCAATCAATTTTTCGCACGTACACACAAATCAATCTACAACAGTTTTTTATTTCACCATTAAAAATTCTGACTAGTATTTACCTCTCATTTCTAATCTTACAACTGTACGATGTTTGATTTTCACGAAATTATCGAGAATTAAACAAATTCAGCGTTAGTTTGACAAGTGGTTGGGTGATAAACGGTTAAAAACAGTTTACAATCATATTTCGATTTAATAATTGTACAAAAGTCCAGTTGTAATAGCACTTAAGGGGAAATCTTTCAAATTGGCAAACAGTGGCAAAGTGTCATTTAAAACAACTAATACTTTATTTCAAATAAAAACATTTAAATGTGAATAAAATACACAATTAATTTTATGGAAATTGTCAACATTACTAATCACAACTCATTTTTCTCTTTCAATATATTGTGCAATACACGTCTAAAAACATGATTGTATTCCATGAAGCTTGATATTATTCCCATAGAAACTGCAGTACACCATATGATCTAATATTTTGCAAAATTAAAAATGTAAAATTGGTGTTATCTCCTTCTATACGATCATACGGCACATTGTCATAAAATATTGTTATTTATATTTTTCACAATTGCACAAGATTAATATAAACAATTATCAACTTTTTATTATTTTTTATATTATATGTAACATAAGATAAGAAAACTTTTACATTAACATCGTTTTACATTTATAGATAATGCTAAATGTGAAAATGGTAATTTCATTATTGAAAAACCATTAATAAGAACAGCATTTGCTGTAAATATATTGCTGAAATACTTATCTAAATTATAAGTTGTCCCATGATATATATTAATTATTTATATTTATATGTAGCATAGTGGAAAATTTTTAAGAAAACATTTTCAGGTGCAAACCAATCAATAATTATTATTACACATTTGATAATTATCTCAAGACAACCCGCTATTCTATAGATTGAATGAGTAGAGTAATTTTATATATATATGCAAGACTAGCATCTATACTATGTTTAAACATAAACCCACAACTTACTATTTGATGCGATACACTTATTAGACTCCAACAGAAGAAAACAACAGTTTTTTTTTTTCAACAACAAAATAAGTCGCATGAAAAAAACTATTCACGTTAAACCAATCTGTTGTAACACTTAAATGTTTGCACATTATTACTCTACTCATTGAATAAATGTATTTATGAACTATTTGAATGATTTACGAGAACACTATCAGAATTTAAAATATAGTTATTTTTTTTTTAAACATTTCAAAATTGCAAAATTTCAGTTCTAGTGCAGTACCGTAATAGATGTGTAAAACATGTAAAAACCAAACAATAACTAGAAACTCAAACAAAAAACATCTTTATTCGTGTCAAAGGCCCGGTTTATATTCCGTTTCTAAATCTAGACTTATAGTCGACTTCATTTTGTTCAAAGAAGTGAAGCAAGACAAAATTGATCTTAAGCCAATATTTAGAAAAATTATGGGATATTGGGTGGAATAGTTAAAACACAAATTAAAAAAATGCAACTTTTCTGTTACGGTAGCAACACTACAAAAATTCAACGATAGTAATTTTCTTTTCAGAATAAAATTGTATTTAATTAAGTAAATTATCTAATAGTGTTCCAACAATCTTATCTAGTATTATCAAGAAATATAAACCCAACTAATTATTATTAAGAATAATGGAAATAATTTTTGTTTTTTTTTTAAACTTTTTTCTTACATATTTTTACATATTACTTCACAATTTGAATAGGTTAGCTCATAGATAATTGACCTAAAGCTAATAATCTCTCTACAGCTGCATTAACATCACCTAATGTTGCAATTAATGCTTGTAAATTAGCTTCTCTATTCACAAAACCCATTGCTGATAATTGTTCTAATTGTGTTTGATATCGTTGTTCAGGTGGTAATGATGTATCACGTTGTGTTGCCATATTAGCAACCATACGAGCCATAAACTATAGATAAATCAAAATTTGATTTTTATTATTACAAATTATAAAATATAGATTTACTTCTGAAAAAGGATCAGCAGCTGGTGTTGTAGTTGTTGAAGTAGTTGTTGCTGATGCCGTTGTCGTTGGTGGTGCAGCTGTTGTTGTTGTTGATGATACAGTTGATGTACTACTAGTAGTAGTTGATGATGGTGTTGGAACAGTACCACCAAATGTACTAACTAAATTTGGAGCTGTTTGTCGTAATGTTTCCATTCCTTGTTGTATTTGCATGATAGCATTTAAAGTCTGTAACAATTTCATTGAGAAACGTTTTAGATTTTTATAAAATTAAAAACTTACTTGCGGATTGGACATAGCACTTTGCATTTCAGGATTTTGTAATTGTTGTACAAAATGTGGCAACATACTTCTAACTTGTTCTTGTAAAGCTGGATTACCAGATAATAATGGATTGTCAGCTAATATAGTATTTGTTAAATTTGGATTAGCAGCTAAGGCATCTAACATTGTTTGTGTATATGGTGCTGATAACATATTTTGGACTAAATCAGTATTTTCAGACATTTGTTGTAATAAACTAGACATTCCTGGATTATTAAGAACTGGTCTTTGTCTTTGATTATTATTTGTATTTGTTGTATTTGGTCTTGATCCAGATGATGACCATGGATTTGGTAATGGTTCACGATTTTCAGTACCTTGTTGTGGATTATTAGCAGTTGAACCATTATTATCAACTAAACTAGCAAATGGATTACGTCCAAAATGTTCAGTTGTTGCCGAAAACATTGGTTCTTGTATATCTCTATACATACGTTGTAATGCATTATAACCACCTGGTATACTTTCTAAATTACTAATAGCTCTATCATGGCTTCTCATTAATTCTTGTAACATTGATGGATTTCTAGCTAATTCCATTGTTTGACGTAATAAATCTGGATTATTTAACATATGACTTATTTCTGGATTTCTTTCCATCAATTCTTGCATTTGTGGATTTCTTGTTATTAATGTACGCATATCTTCTGGATCATTCATAAGACGTTGTACAAATGGATTATCTAACAATTGCCTTAACATATCCGGATTATTTAATAATTCAGTTTGCATACGGCTTTGTATTTCCATAAAATTTCCAGAACCTATTCCTAAATTCTCTAAACCAGCTAAACCGCCTAATCCACCCAAATTGAATGGAGTTGCACTTATATCGGCTATAATAATTTAATAGATGCCAATTAAAATCAGAAAACAATCAATGACAATAAATTACCTGGAGGACGAGATGGTCCAGATTCGGTACTTCTTGGTACAGATCTAACAACCAAATGTATTGTTAAACCATCTTTGATATTATGTTGTGTTAATGTATCACTATCTTTCATAATCTTTCCAGCAAATATCAAACACAATTGATCAATTTCCGCATTAAATACCGGTGCTATAATTTCTTTAAACTTTACAGAAATAAGGGGAGTAGGGGAAAAAAAAAACAAAACACATATCAATATACAACGAAAAATTAGGTTAGAATTTCAACTTACAGCCTTAACACCTAAATTCTCATCTATAGTAAAGTTTTCTTTTTCTTTAGGTGTTTTAACAGTAACTGTTATCTTTTTAGATTGTTTTTTATCATCTGAGGTTGATTCAACTGGTGGTGATGGTTCGTTTTTCTTTGAATCAACTTTTTCGTCGTCAGCCATATTTGAGGGGCTAAACAAAAATGCTGAGTAATTACCAATAATTATTAATTTATTTTATAAATTAATAACAATTAACAATAATAATTATAAAAAATTTTATTACCTTTAACTGATAGTAGATTGAAATAAAAATATTTTCAGAATCTCGGTATGAAAAAAAATTCTATTAAATTCCGTCAAATGACAGTTAAGACGCAGAAATCACCAAATCACTCAAAAATCAAGAGGTAGGGAAACAATACCACCAACCGTTCTGTATTACTACCAATATCACACATTGAAAATAACTAAAGTTTCTGAAATTATTTAATATTTAATTAATAATAAAAACAATTTTTGTATTTATTTTTAATTTTATTATAATACAATTTTAGTTTAAAACTGGAATATATACGAAAATAGTATTTCTAAATATAATAAATGAGACAACTATGTTGGATGTGAATCAAGTAGGCAGATAGGTATTTTTACCTTTTGTTTTTTTTTTCGATTTTTATTTTTGCATAAATTAGAAATATGTAAACATGTATCTTCTATTTCAGTCATACAAATTATTATTTGTCTTTATTTAACTAATGTTGAAGAGTCATCTGACATTTCATTTATGTTATCTATTTCACTCTATCATATAACTGCAGCGGTATAAAGTTGTGATTATATTGTTTATTAAAGAGTGTAATTGTTGAAATAATTTTTTTTTCTGTATATAAAAAATGTCCGGTTTTCATAAAGTTGAAGTAAATAAAACAGTATGGGAAGTACCAGAACGTTATCAAATGCTATCAGCTGTAGGTTCAGGAGCATACGGCCAAGTATGGTATGTAACTCTAAACACCTCTACATTATTAAACAATATATATATGTATATATTTATTAATTTTATCAATTATCAATTAAAATTTGTTAATTTAATCAATAACACCAAATTTATGTTATTTAATCATTAATATCCATTTATTTTAATAAAAGTTAGGTTAATATAACCTAGTTTTTTTTTTGAAGGTTATAGAATTTAAAAACAAAATTATTTAATTAATTTTATTTTTTTTATTTCTTTCAATTTAGTTCAGCTGTTGATACGTATTCAAATAAAAAAAAAGTTGCAATAAAAAAATTAGCAAGACCATTTCAATCAGCTGTACATGCAAAAAGGACATATCGTGAATTGAAATTATTAAAACATATGAGACATGAGAATGTTATTGGTCTTTTAGATGTTTTCTATCCAAAACATGATAATAGCCAGGTAATGATTAAGTTCAGGGACGGACTGGTCTATCGGATGATCTCCCGGTGGGTTTTGAAAGTTTGACGGCCGGCTTAGAAAAGTAAAATCAAAAGTGCTACCCAAAAAAACCAAAACAATAAAACTGTTGAGCCCAAAAAGCAAAATTGTTCAAACCAATTTTAGAATTTCAAAAAAACAATAGATCAACTTTTAAAATTGAAAGTGTTATTATCCCATTGGGGTAATGCACAATTTTCATTCAATACAGCCGTACGACATAAATGGCTTACATTAACCACAATTTGCTTTTTAAAAGTGCGAACTTCTGTACAATGTTTGGCGTACAGTAAGGACCTATGCAAACGACGGCTTTTGTCGCGCTGATTATGAGCGTTCATAGCTCGTAAAAGTGATGTAATAGCGGATTGTTTGCGTTTGTGTGAGCATCGCGTCACAATATAGTGAGAAACGGAAGAGAAGAGGCACGCTTATGCATTACCGCTCTCCTCTCCGCGTAACCACTACAGTTGCAATTGTGATAATACAATTTTGTTATGTGCTGTATTTTTTCTTTTGTTTTTACTAAAAATGGAACAGTATCAAAGTCAACGTTACCAATGTTGCCTCGACCGACGCTATCTTATTCTTACAACTGTTGACGAGTCCTGACCAAAAACTCGCAGTTGTAGCGTGTGTTTTTTGTATCATTTATGCAACAGCGCAATTGTCAATTCATGAACGTTTGCAAAGGTACACAAACTGCGACTATATCGCGTTTGCAGCACGTCTTATAGTACTATTCTATTAGAAATACACAATCAGCTGACACTGTCGGTATTCGGATGAGGTGGTAGGGGTTCTATAACAACATGTAAATAGCATATGAGTTGTAGAAGTGGGGATGGTGACTCAGTGTTCGATCGATGTATTTCTTTCATAATTCTACTCTAGTTGCGGTTACAGCGCGTGATCTGCGCGATAAAAAGCCGTCGTTTGCATAGGCCCTAAAGAGTTCATTATGGACGGTTAAATACGTATACTAACGTGTATTGGAGTGCGGGAAAAATCGTGCCCATGTTGACTATGTTGATTCACAATTTATATGGGTATAACATTCATTAAAAAAAAAAAAAACTGAGGGGCCGCTCCGATGGAGCCAGTCCGCCACTGGTTAAGATCGGCATACACTTGTACTTTAATTTATAGTAGACTACTCGTTGTCAGACACCCGGTATATAAATCGAGGGACAAGTGTAATTCTTAATTTTACACGAATCTTTACAATTGTTTTTCCTGTTTTAATAGATTTATCTAGTCACTCATTTAATGGGAGCTGATTTAAATAATATAATTCGTACACAAAAATTAACAGATGATCATGTACAATTTTTAGTATATCAAATATTAAGAGGATTAAAATATATACATTCAGCTGGTATTATACATAGAGTAAGTTTTTTTTTTATATGTTTTAAAACAATCGAATATTCATAGTAAATCATAGGATTTAAAACCATCAAATATTGCTGTTAATGAAGATTGTGAATTAAAAATATTAGATTTTGGTTTAGCACGTCCAGCTGAAACAGAAATGACTGGTTATGTTGCAACTAGATGGTATCGTGCACCTGAAATTATGTTAAATTGGATGCATTATAATCAAACTGTTGATATATGGTCAGTTGGTTGTATTATGGCTGAATTATTAACAGGACGTACATTATTTCCTGGATCAGATCGTATCCTTATTATCTATTTTGATGATTTTTAAATATTTTTGAAAAATCAAAAAAAAAAATATGTCTTTAATTTATACAATCATAGATATTCATCAATTAAATTTAATTATGGAAATTTTAGGTACACCAAATGATGAATTTATGCAAAAGATCACATCAGAAAGTGTAAGTTTTATTGAATTATCCAATAGTCGCGTACAGACTTGAATTGAAGAACAATTTTTTTTGTATTCAAGTGTAAATGTAGCTTAAATAAAACTAAATCGGATGTCCTATTACGTAATTAAAACATTTGATGTGTTATATAAAATAAATCAATTGATATAGTATACTCAATGACATGGAAATTGCACCACCAAGAAGGGGTAGGAATTTTTTGATCAAAGTTATCAGGAACATTTAACCATATTTTTTTATTAATAATGGATTGGTCCTCCCTTATTGGTTACACACTCTTCCACCCTTCGTGGCTTCGTTTCTATCAGATGGTCGATTTCCTTTTGAGATATTGTCTCCCAAACAATCTGTAATTCGTGCTGTAGAGCTTGCAGTGTCTGTGAAGGCTGCAGCAAGTTTCTCACTCTTTTCCCCATAATGTTCCAAACATGCTCGATGGGCGAAAAATCGGGAGATCAGAGTGGCCATACCAAGCGATTGATATTAGTCTCTGCAAATCGGTCCCTAGAACGTCTTGCAATATGAGGACGGGCATTATCCTGCTGGAAAAGTGGGTCTTCCAACTGCCCAATGAATGGAGGACTATCGCGTTTTACCACCTCATCCACATAGCGTTGGGCGGTCATATTCCTTCGGAAGAATACCAAACAATACCTACTTCTATAAGTTATAGCAGCCCCATACTATAATAACCACAGTTTGGTGCACAGGCCTCGCAACAGAAAATTCAATATTGCGACGTCTGACCCCCATAGGTTCATCATGGATTCCCAAACAGAACCGGGATTCATCACTGGACACCACCTCTAGAGTGGAGTGGCATTCCAGTGCTATCGCAACCTACACGACTCCAAACGCTGCTGTCGGTGTTGAGCTGTTAATGGTAACACAAGATGTAGCCGATACGTTCGCAAGTCGAAATCTCTGATTCTGCGGTAAACCGTTGGAAGGGTTACAGGATCACCTTCGTTAGCTAACCATTGATCGGAAATTGATCTGGTACTGAAGAATCGGTGTCTTGTTTGCTATCTTTTAGTAGTTAAACGCTTCTGCCAAGTTTAGTCAAGAAATTCCTTCTCTTTCTTGGTGTTGCAATTTACAATGTGATTAAATATATTTTTCTTGATTCTTAGGCAAGAAGTTATATAAAATCACTACAACCAATGCCTAAAAAAGATTTACATCAGTATTTTGTCGGTGCAAATCCATTAGCTGTTGATTTATTAGGTCTTATGTTAGAATTAGATAGTGATAAACGTATTACAGCTGAACAAGCATTAGCACATGCATATTTAGCAGCATATGCTGATCCTAGAGATGAACCAATATCAGCACCATATGATCAAAGTATTGAAGATATGAATTTACCTGTAGAAAAATGGAGAGGTATGCTTTTTTTGTTAATAAAAAAAATTTTTTTTATGAAAAAATGATAATTTTTTGTTTAATTTATAGAATTAGTTTTGGAAGAAATAAATTCGTTTGTCTATATTCCACCACAAAATGAAGAATCTTAACAGTAAAACAATACAATTATCAGTATCTAGTCATACTGATCTTGTTAATTTTGTTTTTTGTTGATAAAAACAAAAGTATCAGTAATTGTTTATTTTTAATTAAGAATTATTCAAGATCTATTTACAACACTTTATTTCGATTTTATTTTCTTCTTCGCCTTCCCAATTTATACACATTATAAAAATTAATGCTGAAATTTTTATTATGTACAGTGTTCATATATGTATAATTATGTATAGACAAATGTTATTTGCAGTCATTTATTTTGAAATAATTTAGTTTATTTTTTAAAAATATATATCCGATTAAATAGGATGTTAATTAAGAGTAAATAATTTTTGAATAAATAAATTAAAATCATCCTCTTTATAATCGGTTATAACAGTTTAAACTGTATTGCCAACAATTAATAATAATAATAATAATAAACGATAAAATTTTCTAACTTGTGATGTTTTCTTTTATTTTTACACAAAAATAATTTAACTTAAGTAAAAATACTGTTCTAATATTAAAACCTGAAGTTAAATATAACCATAATAATCAATAATAGTAGTAATTATTAATAATAAAGTGATAATAGTAAATAAATGAGATTTTTTTTAAATACACTATATAGAATGTAGATGGCGCTTATTAAAACACTAGTCACCACTTTTTTTTTAAAACAACTTTTTACACTTTGTTGCAACATCATGGTATTTCTTCCATAATTCATACTGTTCAGAACTTTTAATCATATGAATACTGATACCTTTTTGTAATGTACATGGTGTTAACGATATACGTTTGTTTATAAATTCCGGCACATGTACACGTTTTATTTTTAAATTATTTGCAACAATACCAGTAACAAATACATCTTCTAATTTGAAATATGTATGATTTAATGCTGCTAAATATAATTCTTTTGATAATCTAGCTGGTAATAAATATGCTGGACCAGTTGTAAAATCAGGAAATACAGATGGTTTATATTGTTGTGGTGATATATAATATTTTGATCGTTTATTTCTAATTGGTTTCCATTTTTTAGCTAAACGTCCATAAATTGCCCTTTGTTCTGGATTATGTTTTGATATAAATAATAATAATTTTGCTACATTTATAAACATATCATCATCTGTTTTAAGTACAAAAGCTGCTTTTGGACAATAATGATCAACCCATTCTAACATAGATATTGTTTTTAATGTTAAATTGTCATATGTGTCTTCAAATTTACCTCTAATTATATCACCATATAAATGTTGTTCTTTATCTATTTTGGAATTTAATGTTTTATTATTTGTTTGTCCTAACATAAATGCAATTGCTACATCTTTTCTAATAGCATAATGTCCCCATGTTTCTCTTATTGCCAATCTGGCAATATCATGATTTGGTGCTGATGTTACTGTTATTAATAATTTTATATCTCTACCTAATTCCGGACATACCTTAAATATAATTTACAAATTAATATTTTTGATAATTAAATATTGCTTTTGTTTGGTTTTACCTGAGGTATAGCTTCAGTATGTCCAGCTTCGTAAATAAATTCAGCTGGTACACCACGTGTCAAATCTGTTGGATACGTGTTGTTTTGATGTTGTATACTTGAATTACGTACCGGCAATGGGGGTGGCGCATCAGAATTCACACCATTTATTGGCATTAATGTTGCATTTTTATTAATATCAATTTGTGATGAATTATAATTATTATTACTATTATAATTATAATTATTATTATGAATAACAGGATATGAACGTATTTCTGCTATTAAACGTACTGGTGATGCTGTTGAAGTTAATGGTGGTGATGTTACATAAGCAAAATACAGTAAACAAGTTGCTGTAGCTAATGCTATGAACACCAAGTGCATGAGTCGCACCTGGGCTAGCCATGGCACCCCCATGCCTAAAAATGATAAAATACAAATTTTATTTCCTCTAAACTAATTAAAACATTTTATTATCACTAGCAGTGCCGGATTAAACCTTGCGGGGGTCCCTAGACCAACGAAATCTTGGGCTATTCTTTCTCAGATTATCTTTCTTTAATAAACCAATATTTGATTTATAAAATAAACATAAAATTGCGGCCTCGGCCAGCAATCGCGAAATGCTTGACGACCGCATTTCGCAACCATTTTTTATGCAACCGTAAATAATTCGGAAAAACCTTAATTTAAAATTTTCCGAAAATGTCATCTCATTCAACATCTTATTCTTTCACTCATTTCATAGTAGTTAGCAGACGTAAAAGTACCTTTACGTCCGTATCCAATAGCAACCAAGACTAGTTCCAAAAAAATTAAGTATTTTACGACCTGAATTTCAGTCAACTGCGGTGGAAAAGTACTTACTTTGAAAAAATGTAAATTTCTTTCAATATCAAATCAATACTTTATTCATCATCGCGGGCCCATAGGCTGCCGCCTACTCTGCCTAATGGTTTAATCCGGCACTGATCACTAGATTAGTGGTCTTCAAACTTTGTCCAGTTATCGAGTTTGCAAGAGTATAATTTTTTTTTATGAAACCCCCATTTTCAGGAAAGTAAATATAAATATCACTGAAAGTATATCAAGTTTATGTTGAAAATAAAAAAAAATCATATACTTTTGAATTTCAGTTTTTAGTTGCGGAACCTCTAGATGAATTTCATATAACTGCCAGGGTTCCGGGGCACACAGTTTGAAGATCACTGCACTAGACTAATCAAACTTTATTTATTTATTTGTTAATTTTATTTATTTTTTTAAATTTTAATTGATATATTTGAAGTCTACAAGTCTGACAAATTGGGGATTTCCCACCGTTGCAACATATTACAATAATCGTGCGATTTTCAATTAATTACAAAATAATATTTCTAACAATAATTTAATTAACTAAATTGAAATTTGACTACTTACCCAATTTACGTGTACGAAAATATTGTATAAAACGCAAGTTGCGATGGAACTAGTTGCGACATGACGTCGTGAGACACCTGTAGCAAAATAATACCCAACTGTATACAAGAATCGTTCGATATTTTTTAACAATTTTTTTTTTTTTTGTAAAAAAATGAGTTTTACCCTTTACAATTAACGTTCAATATTTTGCAAATTGATTAATTGATAAACAACCTTCAAGCATAACAACTGTATAGAGTCATCAAGGTGGTCGCGTATTTTTAACAAAAATTTTTTTTATTAAGATACTGACAATACAGCCTTGAAACTGATTACTGAATATTTTCTGAGAAAGAACAAAAAAAAATAAATAAATAAAATACAACACTTAACGTTAATTTAATTTAAACAATTTTTGACAAAAAAATGCTTCCTTAATATAAAATTTTAATTTTATATCGATTATTATAAGACGACACACAATGAGAGTTGAGATAACAATCAACATTTGTTTAAGCTCTATTAATTTATATTTTTTTATAAACAAATACAGCTACTATAAAGGAAAAGTATTAAAAAAGACTCGCGTGATTTTAAGACAAATACAAATTATTATTATTTTTTAAATGAAAACAAAACATGTGCATGACATGAGCTTTTTTCACTTACAATTTTGTGTTTTATACAAAAATTGTTTAAATAAAACAAAATTTACTTTAATAAAACGTGAATTTTTATAAAAACTCTATCTGGAAGTTTTTATACAAGTGACGCAATTTAACCGAAACTTTCTTAATAAATTAACAAAACAATATAAAGTATTAGGTGGTTTTTTCTATTTAAACAAACAAAAAAATTCTCGTAATTCGACCTATATTCCGATTAACTAAAGGTAGACCAAACCAAAAAAAAAAACCCACTGTAAATATTTAATTTTTAAAACTTGATTCGCAAACAATATATATTGCGTATCCCACTATTATGTCCACGCATTTTTGTAACCAAATCTATGAAAAACACTATTTGGTTTCTGTTCGACAAGTCGATTGTTGAAATCTGTTTAATACACCATTCATGATCCGTTAATTATAATTTGTTTACTATCAGATTGTTGTATTATTAATTCATTTTGTTATAAAAATAAACCATAAAACCTTCCATAATAAATAAATTATGTATAATTTTATCTAATAAAACGATATTTTTCCAATAAATTAAAAAAAAAAATGAAGCGTAGATACAGTAGAAGTCACGTCTGCAAAAATATACGCAGGAATATAGTCCTGTCTTAAAGCTCGACTTAAGGTCGGTTTTGCCTCAAATTTTGAACATAAGATTAATTAATGCTTCAGTACGCTTTATTAAAATGAGTCTCATGCTGGGAAACATAGAGGATGACTAGTCTCTTAATGTGTACTTGTATTAAAAAATGTGGAATTACAGCTACATTATTAGAGCAATGTTTCTCAAACAACCCTTTAATTGTTTATAATCTTTTATTAATGTTGATTTATTGTTATAAGCCGTCCATTGATTTTAAGATGTTGAGAAACGCTGCATTATAGCATTTAATAGCTGAATTTGTAAAACGTAATGTTGCTAACATAATTTTTATTGTTAAGCCGGTTCCACATATGGAAGCAACGTTGGGGCCAACGACGATTATTCAATGTGTTTGTAGGGTTTAAATAGAATTGGTGTCAATGTTGGTTACATGTATAGAGGCTTTCACCTTGACGGTGACGATCCGATATTAGCTCTATGTGTGGAGCCGGCCTTAGCTCATACACATCAATCATGATAAATTGTATTTTTCCAAACATATTTTTTTTTCTTTCTACCATTAGGGAACAACGTGACACCTGTTCCACTTAATCTTTTATTATCTTTAATTATCGTTATCTTAATTGTCTATATGATTGCATTTTAGCAATTTTTACAAGTACTCTCGTTTAGTAATAATTTTTAAAAGTGCTTCATTAAACATAAATAGAGAAGATTACCGTTAATCCCATCATACACGTAGACACCGTGTATAAGTCGATATTAAAAGGAGATAAACAAAAAATTAAAAGTGGTCAGACGTCTAATCATAAGAATTCCGAGTACTGATAGTACCCACTCATAGAATTAAACAATTCCATAAACAATGCACCTTCTTTATAAAAATCTTACTAACTAACCACAAAACACGAGATTTCTTTGATGTTTATTATTCATTTACCGCTCTCGTATGGAACAAGTTGGCTGTGTTGCTCGAATATACGGACAGCACTAGCAACAGCTAACATCTGCTGCCATCTATGCTAGATGTAGACCAGCCTTTAAGCCTTCAAATATTATTTATTCATTTTCTTATCATAAGTGGCGAAATTTAAGAGAGTACTAAAACAATAAAATTATAAAGTTTATTAAATGTTTATGATTTTGTCAATCAAATCAGGTATGTAGGGGTCTCTATTGGTTTGGTCTCGTACTTAAATTTTATAAAACTTAAAAAAATTCTTGTACTTCAATAATTTTGGAAATTATGAACAAACTGTCCTGTCGATTGCAATGTTGCCATTCCAAAGGGTCTTTGTTGAACGTTTTATATGTCTCTCTTAAACTTTGACGGTCACTACACACTCGTGGCTAATGACCAGGCGCATAAGCCAGGGCACGCAATGCGTAAGGGCTCAGACGTTTAGGGGAGCTAATAATAGAAGTTGTAGGGTGGACTTCACAAACTTTTTTTTAACGATTCGTTAATTAACGAACAACTAAATTTGATTGATTCGTTAAGCAAAATATCATTTCACCAACGCATTTATGCTGTCAGTTTAGTAACTATAACTTAAGGCCTAGTAAGCTTACTTTTTGCTTTGAATGTACGGGTTAAGCGTCAATTTTAACGTTCAAATAGAAGGCTACTAGATCCCTTTCTAAGAATGAAATTAGAAAATTATTGTTAAATTAAGAAAAAGTAACATGTTATCCGTGTTTTCAATAATATTTGATCTATTTTCTTATTTGCCAATCATTAGGCAATAATTTATTCATGAAATCAACCTTATACGTCGTCTTCCGAATTTGACATATTTGATCCTCCATTTTTATAAAACAAAACGTCAGTTAGATTTGACTTATTGTTTAACTGGTGAATTTTGACCAGTTAAATTTAAATGACAGTTCAGCGTAAAATGTATTTGTGAAATGTCAGATATGTAGTTTCTATGGTATTTAACTATAGTTAGCGTTATTCATTCGTTAAATCGTTTGGTGAAATCCACCCGTAATAGACAAAGATTTTACAGGGTCCAAAATACCCAGTTACGCTATACTGCTAATGA